>JARHVA010004964.1:970000-1000000 GCA_037957365.1 Torreya grandis | reverse complement strand
ATGAACACATTAAGTCATCTAAATTTTCTTTGGTTGTTTAATTTCATATTCTTATTTTTTAGATTGACAAATATATGGGCGAGAATTCGTTTACATGGAGTTGTTGAAAATAATATTTGTTTGTAATATCTATAACATCCATTATATTTAATATTTTTGTAGTTAATTTTTTTTTAATTAAATTCATTACAACACCATTCAAATTGAATATTATCAATGTTAGTGTTTATCTCTTTGTATATACAACTAATAAATAATAAACTAATATTTTATATAAAAAAATTATTAAATGCTATTAACACATAAATTTTTTAAAATTCCTTTATAAAATAATTTACATTTATAAAATATAATCACTAATGGAAAGTTTAAGTATTTTTAAGGAGTGATGAATATTTGTATGTATCCTCATATGCTCTAACCACACATGTTAGTGTGACTAATTTTTTTATTTTTGTTATCATTATTCCATCAAATGTACAACTGCAAGGGATTTCAATGTAAATTTATTCATCGACAATTAGATAAAAATATTTCTTCTTAAATATGAATAATATTTTTATAACCTATATAGTCTTATGTATTTTTATATTAAAAAAAATCATTTTTGTAAATGTAGATCACCACAATATTCCCATCCTTTAATCTCATATTTCTCTCTCTATTTTTGTAATCTGAGGTAACCATTACGAAATTAAATTTCATATTTTTCAAACACTCAAGGTTAATTAAAGAATAGATAACACTTGAATCTAGATAAGTAAACCACCTCAAAAAATCAAAATATATCTTTCCAATACTCAATACATTATAACTAAATGCACACTGAAAGTACATATAACATGAAGATGAAAAATATAAAATTAATTTTGATAATTTCATTTTAAAATTCCATAGATCTCTAAACACCGATCATTCTACTCCCAATATCAGTAACTTTGTTCCAATGAAAATGAGTTAGTAAAAAAATATTATAAATAATTTTACTCAATATTTTATTATTATAAATATGCTTTAAAAATAAATAAACTACCTAAAATATTTTATAATAACTATTAAAATTATCAATGAAAACATATAACACATATTCTTATAGAAACTATTCAAAACAACATTTGATAATAATTATTAAATAAAAGAGTGTTCAAAGGAAAATGGTTATAGTCCTTTCCTTTATTAAATTATCCATTTTATATATTAAAATTTAAATTAATTTTTTTAATCCAAATGTGTATAACATAATAAAAAGTTCTTGAAATTTTCCAAAATACTAACACAAAAGCCAAAATTTGAGTTTTCTCAAATTTATAATAACTTTTGTTCATTTGTAACTTTTGCCTATAAATTTTGAACCCTTTCACAAATATAAATATGACAAGATTTATTTTTCATAACATAATATTTAGAGGCTTGTCCATCATGGGTATCTTCTTGGTCAACATTGAAAATATTCACTTTCGATGTCTTAGACATTCACAGTATATAGAATAATTCAAATTATTTTATTCCTAAAAATTAGGAATAGTAGAAAAAATTGGGTCCTAAATGCTACTAAATAATCCAATAGATTCATGTTATCCCTTTGTAATAGTTCCAAATGTTGGATGGTCCACTATTATATATGTACAATTTTAATTTATTGTTGTATTAAGCTTTCTGTAAGTTATTTTTTAAAGAAATATCAATTTCAAAATATTAAAAATGAAATAATATTAAAATTTTAACAATATATAATTTTCATGACAAATCCAAATAATAGACTCAATAAACAATGAAAATAAAACATCTCCTTTTGCAAGGCCTGAAATTATTCCACCATCATCAATTTTATTACAAAGAGAGATACTATACTCAAAAAAATTCATTCAAACATCAAAATAAATGGTATCCTCAACTTATTTAGTCCTAAAAATACTTTATTTTTACTAAGATATTTCCAACCAATAATAAAACTACAAATATCTTGAAGTAATAAGAGAACAACAGAAAGACCTAAGGGATAATCCCTACAATGTTGCATTTATTCATTGTGAACAACATATGTGCACCCACACACACACACACACACACACACAAATGAGAGGGTAAATATGAAATCTAAAATAATGCTACAATGGGAAAGAATAATCAATAAAACTAAATATGAAAATTTATGGGTTGGGTAAACTATGACCCCATGTGAGATAATTTTTGATAAAATAAGGACAATTTTTTTGAATACATGAGCAACAAACACAACATTTATTTTATTTCACACATAAGGAAACATGAGGCATGTACATCAAAACAAACATGGATTCACATACATGACCATGGATGACCAACATTCCTTAAAGGATGCATGCCACACAAATTTATTGATCAATGAAAGAAATGTGTTTCAAATTAAAATTTGAAATGCATACAAAACGAGACATACTACCAAAATCCATGATTTTTTTGTTCATATTATGGATATTTTACCATGAAAGGTTAAACCAAATATTTTTTAGATGCCTCAAAAGGTAGGTTATGGAGCAAAACCTCATGGTACTCAAAATTACCAAAAAGTCTTCTTGATTATTATTGTTTAGGTTTTATTCATCACCTATCTCATCTTCACTAGTGTGTGACTTGTTATTATCATGATTCATCTCATGTTATTGGATGGAGGATGCAAACGAATTTTCAATGTATTATTCCATGACTTCTATTCCTTGAGATGGAATGTTAATATTTTCCTTATTTTCATACTAAACATTTAGAATTTCTTCTTTTGAAAGTTTTGAAGTGGGAAAAATCATTTCGATTGATTTTTACATCTCTATATAAATATTTTAAAAACTACATTCCCTTCGAATCATCAACAATCTCTTTAATTAGATTTTCTTTGAAAATATAAAGAGAAAAACATTTCTCGCCATATCATCACCTGCAACAACCCAATTAGCCCTTGGTTTGATTTCCTCTAAAATTTTATTATTGTTTATTTATTCTCTTTGCCACCAACTATCTTGCTACTAATTTTTTGGATCAAAAATAATACTTTGGTTAGTGATAAAAAAGACTAAAATATAAAATGGATTGGTTATGTTGTATAATTTATGGGATTTATTTAACTAGATTTTCCAATATTATTGTCAAAGGTGAAGATTCCATTATAATTCTATAAATTGAATGCACCATTTTATCTTAAGAAGAGTTTCCAGAAACTATTGGAAAAAATAATGTAGCTTGGTTTTTTATTTATCTTATGCTCATGGGTAATGAGTTGTGATAATATTTCATCAAATGGATAAATCAGTTTTGAGATGGAAATTTTACTTTGTGTTTAAAAGGTGAACTCGTATGATTATGGTGTTTTTATGATTTTTGTGTAATTTTAGATATAAACCACAAAATGGAAATAAATTTGTGAAATGGTTGAAGCTAAGAATGGGAAAAGAATGGATAAGGATAAATATGAAGGTGGGAAACCCATAGTGGAATAAATGTAGAGAGCCATTAAAATAATCAAATTTAGATGAAATGGCCATAAGTTATTTATCTCACTCAAAAAGAAAAGTAGTTGTAAGAAATGTGATAAAAAAAAATGATTTCTTACAATCAAAAAGTCTTCTCAAACTCATAGTAGGTACACTTGGTATACATCTTATACACAAGGTTTTTTGTCAAAAAATATAGAAACACCATGAGTTACAAATAAACCTAATTTTTTAAATAATTTTAATGGATTATTTATGGGTAAGTACACAATGTTAGGGGATAAAACATGACCTATGTGTGGATAGAATTTTTATGAAATTTCAAAAATATGAACTTCTATAAATAATTTGAGATATCTACACTCCAAGTTTGAAGATGGTATAACAACATGAAATTTATAACTTCAAGTATAGCTTCCAGATAAACTATTTTTAAAAAAATGGTTAAGTATAATTAGGTCAAACATCTAAAATTTTAAGAGGATCTCCTATTTCTTTTTAAAAAAACATAGTAGATAGACTATCATGCATTACAACATATTTTGAACAACATTTAATATTGTTTGAAACCTTTTGGTCAACATTTAGATAATATTTTATAGTTTGTGACCTATTTTATTTATATTATTTCAATGAATACATTTTTTTTGAATTTTTTTATTAAATAGATCCTAAAAAACTGACAAAAAATGGATAGCTAGCTGTGCAACCCCCCTAACTACCTCAAAAAAATGAAAATCATTTTTTTTAATGTTTGTATTATTAGGCCTAGTTTGTGACCATATAAATTCTTTTTCACTTTGATCAATGAAATATAAATTATATGAACATTTATAAGCATGCATATTTATGCCACGTAGATGCATAAAAAGGTATAGATAGAAATCAACATAGTTTAAAACCTTAAATTAGTTCAAAAATTATAAAAATCATATTTTTAAAAAGAGTAGAGCATTCTCAACATGATGGTATTAAGATTTTGAATTTTAGTATTGAAATTTGTAGTACATTTAGAGATTAAATTTGAATTTTGTTGTTTTATATCAAAACTCTTTGAATCAACTACAGAATGACAAGTTCAAGCCTTGGCCTCAACCATACAAGCCATTCTCAAGCCAAAAGGTTTGTTTCTTGATTTTAAATTAAAATATAAAGATCACGTTAATAACATGATTGCATTATATCTTCATAACATGATTGTGTTATATCTTCATAACACCACATAAAAGATTATCTTAAGCTCAAATTTTATATATGTTCTTATATCTCATTCAAATCTCAAATAATGTTATTATTTCATCTGATATGATAAAGGCCCCTAACCTTGGATAGTGAATTAAGGTGTTGTGGTATCACACTAGACTTCAAAACATTTATGGTCATTTCAATATGTTGACTTAACTACATATAATTACCTAGTTTTAAGGTAAAACTCTTTATACATCTAATGGTATAACTAATTTTATCATGAGAGGTCAAAAAGTTCATTTTTTAAACCTATGGCCAAAATTTAGCCTTTGAAGTACCAATCTAGATATGCATCTTAAGTAAATTAGGATTATTTCAATCCCCTTTAATGTAATTGCTTGCCCAGAAAATGTGATTTAGGGGTTGATTGGAGCCAATTTAATCATCTTGATTAAAGCAAAGATAAATGATTTAAATGGAAGTTTTACATATATAGAATGTGATTTTGAACTCAATAAACTTGAATGTCACTAGCTAATGAATGTAAATGTTGATTAGTTCAATTATGAAGGTAATAAGGGTCAAAACGAGCCACATGAACCTATTTAAAATTGCATATGAAGTGATTTGGAGTGAGATTAACCTTGATGTCCTTTCATATATAATTAACCAAAGAGTTGATTCATTTAATCGAGGAGGCATTTGAGCCCAATTTGAACCCCTTCAAGAAAAGGATTGATTTAGGGAAGAATTAAGTTTAATTATATCTTAAATTGATCCAATTAGTTAATTTTTAAATTAGGGATGTGATTTGGGAAAATTGATCCCCTAAATAAATGTTTTGACGCAATTGATAGTATAATTATGCAATTTGTATGGCTTAACTAACCCTAGTTTTATCATAAATTCTAACATGAAGGAAATTGTCACCAATAGGTTAAAAAAACTCAAATTTTATTCAATTACCTTAGTTATTATATGTTATATCCTATACCTTAAACCCTCAGCCATAATCCCTAAACTGCAAACCCTTTAAATTATAGACTTTAAACGCTAGACCAATCAATTTATCTCTAATAAACATCCTTTATAATAATAATTAGGTTCACAAGTATCAAATTTATTGAAATCACATCACTCATTATGTAAATTGACTAATTGGACCAATCCATGATGATATGGGTACTAATTGAGTCCAAAATCGCATTTTTTACTCATGGATCTAGGTTTAAAGAGTTTGAATTTGCCCTAATTTATTTCATGATTATACATTATGTACCCTAAAACTTATAACCTAATCCATAATCCCTAAATTTACTAATCCTTAAACACTAAATAAGAAATATAAACTCTTTAAACCCTTAACCAATCATTTAAACCCAAATTAACATCATTTAGACTAATAATTAAGTTCACAAGGCCTAGTTTGGCCTAAATGAGATGACTAATTACCCCATTTAACTAATTAAATCAATATGAATGATAAAATTGGGTATAATGACAACCTAAAAATACATTTTATAGTCACAAATAGGTCCAAGTGATTAAAATTATCCTTAATTATCTTTGTGATTGGACCTTATATACCCTAAACCTTAAACCTTATAGGTCTCAAACCCTAATCCATAAACCATAAAACCTATATCCTATATTTATAAACCCTAAACCAATCATTTTATCACTAATTAACATAATTTAGAGTAATTATTTGGTAGACATTACTTAATTTTCCCCAAATCTCATTACTCATTGTCCCAATTGACTAATTGGCTTAATCTATGGTGATGTAGGATAATTGAGCCCAAAAACACATTAGACCTTATGTATACCCTAAACCATATATACATTAAACTTTAATGCCTAAAACATAAACCCTAAACACTATACATTAAATTATAAACTGTATGTTCCTTATTTACATCCTTTGTAGTTAGAATTTGGTTCACATGGCATAGAGTGATTAGAACTTATATAAACCCTTCAACCCAATCCCTATAACCTAATAAACATTCCCTAAAACCTAAAACATAAGATGTAATCACTATGCCCTAATCCCTAATATATATTATGAATGATGTGATTGTGTTATTTAATAACATGATCATGTTATCCAATAACATTATCATGTTATTCTTGATATATATAAAACTCACTTTTAAACATCTATTTTTAAACCAAATTGATATTTTTGTCCACACAAACATTCTCTATGTACTTTTACGGGACATATGTACTTATTTTGACCCCACCTTTGAAAATCTATAAATTGTCCAATGGGTGATGAATCACATTCAAGGAAGAGTAATAAGTTGAACAATAAAACACCAAAATAATTACAATATTTGAGAGATAAACATAAGATAGGAATGAAAAAAATTCAATTAATACAAGGTACAAACCTAATCTTGATGAACCAAATACCATAGATAATTAGATAATTGAGATTAATGAATTAAAAAATGATGAAATTGGCCAGAATAATTTTATTAATGATGAAATTGACAATAATGAAATGAGTAATGATGAAATTAACAATAATGAATTAGATAGTGTTGGAAGTTTACATTCAAAATTCAAGTTTATTATTTTTTTGATGATGAGTCTATGAATGATGCTTTACCCTTCATGAATGAATAAAATTTGATGGAAACAAATAATGATGAAATTAATAATCAATAAAATTTCATGGAAACATATAATAATAAACTATACAATGAATAAAATTTCATCCCACTTATGAACAGCGAAAGTAATAACAATTTTGAAACACCCTCTCAACAAAGTCCACCATAAACAACACCTCAAATATTATGCGTAGAAAATTCAAGTACTTCATTGAAGTTAATGAAAATATTTTAGAACCAATACATAACAAAATATTTGATTGCCATTCAATAAGACTGGCTCAACAAATTTGGGATAGTTTCTTTAATAATTTGGATTATGATAGTCAAATATGCCAATTAGTTATTTAATTTATAAAATTGATTAATATGACACTTATAATAATTTACACATTAGGACTATGAAAATCTAACATGGATAATGAAAATAATGAAATTTCTAAAATTCTAAATGATATGTATCATACTATAGGCCCAAAATCATGCACCAAAGATTTTAATGTTGCTCAGCATATACTTAGAACATGTGTAGTAAGTGTCCAAATAGGAAAAAAAATAATGATTTCAAAAATAATTTGATCACTTAATATAAATACTAACATATTAATGAAAGTAATTGAAAGACATGAAAAACTTAATGAACCAAATATCAATGAGCTCTTGGCATTCTCTAGTAGACTTTCATGAAAAGAAAAAGCTATAGCCAATACTCTCAAAGATTTACTTGCTCAATTTTGGAAAGAAAATACAAGAGTTTCATCTAATACAAGAGATGTAGTGAAAAGAAGAGTTGGTTCTCATAATTGTGAACTACATCCAAAATGTTTCTTGGATATGACTCAAAAACAATTATACTCTAAGGTTTAGTATAAACATCTATAAATTTTTATTAGTTAATGATATTTTGAGATGGCCAAGCATTTTTATGTAAAAATGAATCACATATGCACAATTTTTTACTATGGACAACATGTTAAATTTTCAATGCACTATGACATTTTTTTACATATTCATTATAATTTGCATATTTAATTTGTTTTTGTAGATGTTCGGCATTGAAGTTGTAGTAAAATCAGCCAAGGAAATTATTCAAACTATTTTTTTAAAAGACTAGATGGATAATTATTTTATAACAAATCATCTTAAGATGGAAATTCTAACATTTGTGGTGTATTTTCAAAATTAAAAAATTATATCCATGAAGAGAGTAAAAGTGCAATTAGATAGTAATTAGTTGGTTTAATAAAATATAAATTAGTGACTTATAAAGTAAATGATATAAAATAATCTAAAAGGTGTGAGCTTGTTATAAAAAAGATACATGTTTCAAAAAAATTGGTCAAATTTAGGGATTAAATTGTTTATAAGTATGCAAGGAACATATACAGGGATGGATGGTTGGATGAAAATTTAAAGATAAGCACAGATACATTCACTTTATTTGATTGTTTTCACAGTTTATTTTGATGAAAATTAAAAATTCAAACCATAAATGGAAGTTCAATCATAGTATCAAAAATCATCACAAGTTGCGATATTCATGCATATAACATTCATGTATGTACCTCATATTATAGAAAAACAAAAAAAATTAAGGGAGTACCATTTTTATATCAATGATAGTTAATGATATTGTTCAGATTATGTACAAGGTTGTTTTAATAAGTTTTATGAATACTTTAGTCAGACAAAAATTACCTTCAATCAACATTATTTTTGGTGAGGTAATTCCACATCACAATTCAAAAATGCATATATGTTTTATTGGTTGAGAAGGTTTCACATTACCACTAGTTTATAACATATTTGGAGTTTCATAGAGGTGGTCTATAGGAAATGGGAGCATGATGGTGCTAGACCAGGTGTGAAAAGAGACACTGTAAGGGAGGAGTTAAATTTTGAAGAGGATGTTGATTTGACAAATGCAAAAGTTATGGTTGAATGGCGTAATGAGAACATGTGTCATAGTGATAAAAAATATTCATTTTTGGTTAATTTAGGAAGATCACTTGGCAAAGTATGAGAATTATACGACTCTAATGGGTTCATGTGAGCTCCACTCATTTCATAGATCAAATGCAAGTTTTTAGACTATTTATATGAGACACATGGCATGTTATTATTTTGCATGCTTGGACTCCATTTGGAATGAGTGTGAGTCACAAGAGTGGGTGGATGAAAATAGTTACAAACTTCTAATTCCAATCAACACATATTAGGTTCACAAAAAATTATAACTTATAGATATGAAATCATCAGATCACTTTGACCATGTATCTGGTCAGGTGTAGCTAGGTATAATTATTTTTATTATATATAATTTATTCTCATTATATATCTTCATAGTGTCACTAAAAATAGTTTTTTGTGATACAGGGCATGTTTTTGAAATTATTATAGTTGAATAAAATTAAGAGGTCATACATTACTATTTGTGTCAGTATGGAGAGAGAGAAAAATTAACTTTCCTAGTTGTAAATGGAAAAATCATTGACTATCCCACTAGGTCAGTGGTAGCCACTAGAATATGGTTTTGATGATATCCTATAAAAATTTAGATCAATGGTTATTTGAAGAGTTTGAAACACATAGGAAGATACTACACTATTAAAATTTGATTCTTGCAATGAATATTCAATTGGAAGAATATCATGAGAGGCCATTAACTAGGAATCTATGGAAAGTTTGGGACTCAAACCATGAAGATATTCTTGATACTATCAAGGTCAGAATAGATCCTAGTGGTTTGTTTGACTAAAATACATAGGTATGTTGACTTTTTAAATGCAGGCATAATAAAGTTTACCAATTTTTTTAATTTTATAGGTAGTACATATGAATTTATTTTTGAATTATTTACTAAATTTTTTTCAAGGTTAGTGGTGCCAAATAAGCTTTCACCTTTATGTGTTTAGCACTATTAGTAAAGAATTCCATATTCTTCAAGCAAAGAGAAACTCACTTTTTAAGTACTTAATGTTTTTGTGATCCGTAATGGTAATTAAAATACACTCTCAAATTGTAATTTTCCTATCTAAATGTGATTAAATAGATATATTCTCAACTAGAGGTCCCATAGGTATAAATGGCAGTCAGAACTCAAGACGTTGTCTATTTAATGCCAAAATTTGCATTTTAGCACCTATCACTGCAACTTATGCCATAAGTTTCTCTTTAAGGTTCTACCTAAGTTCTCTAGAATATAATTATAAGGCTTCAAAAGGTAGGGGAGGGATCTAATGGTTCGTGTAAATAATGTACATGCTTCATTTATGCATGTTTAAACATAGTTTAAAAAATACATTTTTTTGTATTGGAAAAGGAGTTCTTGAGGGTGGAATGGGAGGTGGGTTTGTTAATCAGGCATCATGGAAGGCCAATAACCTAGTCCTAGATGTTATTATCCTCCAATAACATGTATTTTCTATTACTTTTTGGTTAAGAAGCATCAAAATTAGAGTTAGACAACCACATATTCAACTTTGACAACATTTATTGTTAGTATTTTTGCACTTTTGAATGGTATTGACAATGTACTTTTAGGTGGATTTAAAAGTCATGGTAGTGTGAACATGGGTAATTTTTCTATCTAGATGTGATCAAAGTGATATATTCTCAAATACATGTCAAAAAGTTATAAATAATAGTCAGAGCTCAAGGAGTCATCTATTCAATGAGAAAAAGTTTTATTTGAGGACTTCATACTATAACTTGTGCCATAAATTACACTCAAAGGTTCGACATAAGTGCTCTAGGGTGAAATTATATGGATTAAATGGGTTGTCTATGGATTTGAAAATTTGTGAAAATGGGTTACAAGTTTCATTTTACATATTTTGAACTTAAACAAAAAATAAAATTTGTATTGTACTAGGAAGGGCATTGTTTAGGTCTGAATGGGTGACGATTTTATCAATCAGGCATGATTTGAGGCCAAAAACTTAGTTCTTGATGTTATCTAACCCCATTGACATGTTGGTAGTGCCAATTTTTGGTTAGGATGAGGTATTTGAATATTGACACATTAATTCAAACTAATATTTTATGCTTGCATTTATTATTATTTCTTGTATGGTTGAATGAAAATTAATTATTATTTTTTAATGATGCAGGGAATCTACGGGTAGCAAATTCAATTCTCTAGTTGCATGTATCTATAAAACTTTTGAATTTTATTATGCCTTAGGTGTGTACTCATTTCAATTGTATCAAGCCTCTCTCTTGCATATAGTCTTCCTAACTCTTATCTAACACCCTTAATGTACTAGATCATTCGATTTTCTCACACAAACACCATCCTTTCTTTGTAAAATTTTCATAATTTCAACTTCCTTATCTCTTTCAAACTTGTTATCCTTATCTATGCTCATAGACATAATGCATGGTTACAAGTTCTTATCCTATGTCTAAAGTTATATATCAATCCACCTTCTCAATTGAATCCTTTGACATAGCTAATACAATATCATAATCTTCAAGTCACAACTCTTCAATCATTTATGATGTTCTCTTAAATAGTATTATATACAAAATATCAAGGATTAAATCAAACATATACATTCAAAGCTTATCCTGAGAATAAAAAAGGGATATAACACACACATACATGACTCAACACTTAACAAGGACCCTCATGAAATCCAACAAAATAATAAAACTCTTTCCATAGGACTGTAGCAAACTGTATCTTTCTACTCAAACTAAAATCTCATGTCTTCAATTCGATTAACACTAAACATAGCAGAATAGATTTGAAAGACTATCATGAACTCATCACATATTTTAATCACATTCCCCACTATTGTTATTCCTCAAACCACCTTTACCTGAGGGTGAAACTACCCCTTTGTCTTCAAAAAACCACTCAATCCTCCACACACCTATAACTTAGTAGGGGATGTTATCTCTAGGCTTCAATGACACTATCAAACATAAAATTTCATTCAACTACATTCAAAATAAAATGATAAGGAGGTTATTCAACTAGATAACACATATATTATTTATCTTCATAAATATTTACAATATGATCCACTATCATATCCTTTTCCTTATGGACAAAATATTTTTCCATTTTTTGATCCCTCCATCCTTCTTTCTTGAACCTCTTACCCACTCTAATAACTCATACTACTTTCCCCTACTATCCTAAACCACATGCCAAAATTCAATTCTCTCCCTCCCTTTTCTCACCCACTTTTTCATTAAAATGTATTTTAAGTTTTCAAGGTGATTTGGAGGATAAAATAGTATTTTGATAGATGATATTATCAAAGATTAGTTTTAGGAGGCTTAACACCCTTAAGAGATTGGCCCAGAAAGTAATATAACTATTAATGGGAATTGATTTGTGTCTAGAGACCTCAATGGGCATATTGAGTACATTAGGAGTAAGGTGTTGAAGGGTTATAAACTAATCTCAAGAATGTGCATTAGGCTTATTAGGCCAAATATCACTTTAAGCGAAAAAGTGAAAGAAAGTGTAAAATAGTGTGGATGCCTTTGAGAGTAGATTGAGTGGGTTAAATTAAATTTGGATAGGTGGATCTATGAGATATAGGGAGTTTATTTGAAAGTATTAAAGAAGAGGAAGACATCTAAGAATAACAAACCCTAAGGAATATATAATGAGATTGTGTCAAGAGTGAATGACAAAAGGGGTAGGTTGGAGGATAGTAAAGGACTTGATTTCAAAAGAGGTATTTATATAAATTACTCAAGAAATGGCGAAAAATATAAAGGAACAAGAATTATATGGGCCTTTCAAGTAGTAGGCATAGTTTTAAGAAAAGCTAGCCAAAAAGACTTTAGAGCCAGGTGAAGGTGAAAGTTTAGGTTTGCAGGTATAGGTATCAGATTGGGAAATTACAAGGATTTATGAATGATTTTATGTCTCTAAATTATATATGTATGAACATATTTAGTTATGGACCTTAAGTGAAATCAAATTATGCTAACAATCAATTGTCATGTTGTAAATATGTGATGGCAAATGTAAAATAGATAAGAGTGTCATTAGTTATTTCCACTACATAGACTCAAATAAGAACTTTAATTTAAAAAATTATGGGATATCATATATTTAAACCATTGAAAATAAAAAAAATCAATCATTATTTGTGTACAACATTACCAAACCATTTTAAATTAAAACTGAATATAAATTACATAGATTAACATAATTCAGATGAAATCTCTAAACAAATCATATAGGCACATGTACAATTTCAATAATACAAATATTTACATGATAGGAGTATAAAAAATTACATCATCTACCAACATAATATTTAATGTCAGGTGAATTTGATATACACATATATAATGCCAAAAATGTGTATATTTCCATATACGCATGTAAAAAATCACATCTCATGTAAGACATCCTAATCATAAAATAGCCTCCATCTCTTTACCTTCCTTAAAGAAGACTCTCCCTAGGATACCATGTTGGTAGATGGAGATCCATCGAATGCCTTAGATTGCTTCAAGGTCTGACTGTGGGTCCTATGTTCATAGCTCACTTACAACTAAACATGTTTAAATACAAGTATTATTACAAAATTAACATAAAATATAGTCAACAAAGTTAATAAATTAATTTTAAACTAGAATAAAAAAATAATTTAAACATACACTTACTATAAGCTTGTGGTCATGCTCAATTAGGTTTTGACACTCAAATGAGTCAGTAGTAGATTCAGCTATATGAATATGTATCTAAAATAGGGATTAAACATGAGAAGTTTCACTAAAAATAATCTTTATGGAGCTATCAGATGTCATGGGACAACCTAGCATATTAAATACATTCACATGGTTTATATTTTCCCCAAGTATATAGTGAAACTATTAAAACAACTGTATTTTTACAATTCAAAAATATAAGTTAATAAATACCTCTGTGAGCACCTATGTGGATGACATTGCAAAATAAATTCCTATGTAGGTATAGACTCGTAGTGATGTAAGAGTGTCTAATTAAGCTACAAACTAAATGTAAATAAGCTCTCACTTGCTTTTCTATAAAGTATCAAAGATATATATGGCAAGTTTTTCTCCTTTATTAAATCAAGAATGTATGTAATAGTATTGTACTTGAATTTTAAGATATTTGATAGATATAATTAAACTAAGTACAAAGAAAATATAAATAGGCTAAATTTACATAGAGCATAAGATTAAATCAAAATTTTACTTTTTTATAAGTAAAAGGTGTTGTCCTAAAATAGGGAGATGTAGTAGTGGTTGGGCTAGCAGATGGATCTATATATGTAAACAATGGTTGTGTAAAATCAAATCCTATAAATGTGGACTATGATGACGAAGGCAATGTCTCCTCCTTAAACATAAAAAATTACAAATATATTATTTAATTTCTATGTAAATTAGTTGTTAGCTAAATTAAATTTATAAATATAGCTTAAATTTAACATTGCATTTATATAAAATATACCTACATCTGTATAGTGGTTGATGTCTACACATCAAATTTGCATGCCAAAAATCATCACTAATAATTATATCATCCAATATCTATGAACCACTAGTGTCATCATTATCAGAAGGTCCAATTTATATAGATCTAAAACATTTGTAAGGGTGGGTTGGGTATGCACACTAGGTGGCATATCTCTACCATCGGTCTCTAAGAGTCAACTCATATGTTGAACAATTATATCAGTGAGTTAATTAGGTGAATGAAAAGTATCAATCTCCATGACCTTATGAAATATATAGGGGATCTTAGATTGATTTCACTTTTATATATAGATCCTTACAGGTCAATTAGGCACAAGATGTACACTTGATTGATCTTGTGTAGAGCCTTTTCCTCAACCCTGAAACTCACTATAATCAAAATAGTTTAGAATATCATTGAGGACAAACTCATAGTAAAGTTTCCACAAAAAATACAATGGAATATAATGGGTAGTACATGGTGGATAATCAAACACCATCCAACATTGGTCCTAAAAATTAGGTTTGATTAAATTATGTTGGTTATAATGGATTGGGAAATGTTTAGCAGTTAGTGGAAATGGTGCATCAGGTGCTTGGTCAATTAATAAGGCTCAAATGGTGGATTTTTATATGTCTCTATTCTTAACCTCACATGCTAACCATTTTGTTAGCATAATAAACACTTAAACTACCCTGATATGAATCCCATCTATCAATTTGAATTGCTATAAAGCCAACCTAACTTAATAATGACTCTAGGTAATTGGATATATAAGTGTCTTAGGTGTTGGTGGAAGTGGGATCCCTCTTTATCTTAGTTAATTCCTTAATTTCAACTTTATTTTCCATAATGTGGGTAAGTAGATTCTCTTGATTGCCTGGGATATTTTGTGGAATTGTAGGATGGTTATGTGGATGGTTAGGATGATGAATAGGAGGGTTAAAATGATTGTTAGGTTGAGTAGAAAGAGGGCTAGTAGGATAAGCTTTTCAAAATAAATAAATTACTAATTAAATAATGAAACTAATAAAAAATTACTAAAATTTAAGGTTAACAGGACTATATTTTTACCACTTACCTTTTTTACATGGCATAATCATCAATTAGTTAATGTGTTGAGAGTATTGAGATGAATTATTGTAAGGTTTGTCCTCACTAGGTTAAACCATGATTGCAGAGTGGAGGAAAGTGATGAGAATGAGTAAACCCAAAAGAAGAATGAGGAAATTTTGCATTTGGGCTCATTTTTTATTTTTTATAAATGACTTAGAGAACACAATAAAAGTATTAATGTGATCACTTTATTACTTGTCTAATAACATGATCACTTTATGTATTAATGTGATCATGTTATGGCTTAGTAACTATCGACCCATAATTCAAATAATGAAATTATGTAATGTAAATAGAATGATTGCATTATTGACATTATGTGATAACATTATGGTAAATATACATAGATTTGTCCCAAAAATCCATGCACATACCCCTTTATATTAATATAAATGCAAAATTCACAAACAAAGATCAACAAAACCCAAAATTTAAATGCTAATTTTTTTTGGGTATGTTCCATGTTTACTCCCGGTACTCTTGTGCAAAAGATATAAGATATAAAACTAATAAATAGTTTTATTTTATATTAACTTTCACCAAGGGAAAAATAGATGGGTAAAATGATAAAACTTTGTAAAATACTAGCCAAAAAAATATGGTCGATCAAAAATAAAATTGCCATCCCAGAGCTTACAAAAATTGGTACATAACACCCAATTAGATATCCACACAACCTACCAGAGGTAAACCTTCATCATAAATATCAAAAATGAAATCCATATAATAAGGAAAATATAGAATAACAAATGCATGATTCTTACGATATTACTACTTGACAGATTGAGAGACAACACCAAAAGGAAAACCACCCAAATCCAAAGAAAAAGAACCACCCACAGTTGTATATTCCTTAAAACTTCAACATGAGAATTCAATTCATGAGTAATTACAACCTTATATGTCCTATCAAACTAGGGATGAGTAGGAGTAACACCACGAAAGACTTGATGTACTTTAAACTTGACTACCTTAAGTTGAGCTCAATAATGATAGATTGATCGCATATCAAATAGAGCCTATGGAGAGGAGAATGAGTCACCATTAAAAATATAAATATATGGACCCCCACCATCCATCCCACCACCATTTGAGTGTAATTGAATATCCTTGACCAGTCAAGAAATGAACTCTACTTTACCCTCCAAAAGACAAAAATCCAACAAAAGCATCAAACCAAGATAATCTTATCTGAAAAAAGGGAGTGAATCACCTTGAGATGGCATAAGATCATGGATGGCCTTAGATAAACCTATATTAAACCCAAGAACCATAAATAATTCAATAATCTAAATAATCACATCCTTGTCTAGCACGAGAACCAACAAATTAAAATCAAAAAGGGAGTCCATCAAAGAATTTACCTTCACCAATTTACTCCAACATATTAATTCATCTCCTATGACCAACATAATAGCCCTCAAGGATTCATCAGACTAGCACCATAAAAAAATTTAACCTACCATTAGAAACTACCCCCAAAAAATCCATTTCCCTACTATCACTTACTTCAAAAATGAATGGTTGATCAAGAGCCTCCAATACATATCTTTCCAAACTTACTACAATAAAATACCTAATACACCATATCAATCTCAATCCATAGTATAAATCAAGAGATAAGAATAAAAGATGCAAAATTCACACAAAACACCAGCCAATTAAAGACAAACCATCTGCAAGGGATCACATGAAATAAGAGAGAAAGAAATAATGATGGCACTAGAACAAAGAGTAATTAATCAAAGGACATGATGTTGAACCAAAATGACAACATCCATAGATCTTTATGATTCTCCATCATCAAATAATTTAGTTTATCCATGACACAATTAGCAAGTGCATTTGTAGATTAATATGCTTCATGAGAATAATGATGTAATTTCCAATCATTGAATGTTTCTAACAAAGGCCAAGCATTATCCAAAATGTAGGCTAGGTTCTAGGATTTATCTTGGTGATTGTTTAGAGAACAAAAAAAAACTATGAATCAAATTCAATTAGAAGATTAAAAATGCCACATAAAGCATCCATATCTAAACCCACCATTAAGGCTTGAGCTTCATCTATGTTACTAGTTCCATCAACCAATTTTACCAAGGCATCCCTTGTCAAAGAGCCACTATAATCCCAAATTATGTAACCCACCCCTGAGGCGAATGGATTGCCTTAAGAGGCACCATTAAAATTTAGTTAAAACCAACTTGGGGGAGGAGGCTACCAAGAATAATTGTCCTTTATTTCCTTTCTTTTCCTTTTCACCATTGACCCTTTAATGGGGGCGGGCGGTGGGGGGGGGGGCGGGGGGGAGGGGAATTGGGAATTGACATGTTTGTAACTAAAATGCTTAAACCAGTATTGAATAGTATCCCTATCTATGTACTTTAGACTTGGCTCATCACATTGAACATAGGTTTCAAGCCACATGTCAATCCCAATGCAATGGTCTATGGACTCAATGTTCCTTTTTGACATTCTTTTATGACTAAAAAAATTAATTATATAGGAAATAAATAATAATTTAGATAAATCATTTAATTTGTAATGCATTCCTAATATTTTTATAAAACATAATAATTTCATGCCAAATTACCTATAACATTACCTTCTCCATTGGAATTTGGAGTCACATAGAGATTTAGGGAAAATAGAAAGAATAAATTCAATGAAAAATAGCTAAAATGGTTATTCAAATATGGATGACAAAATTTCACTACAACAAATCTACCAATTTATAATCCATTTTTTGAATATATCAATTTATGTTTATGTAACCACAACATTTTATTTATCAAAAATCCAATCATATCTAAGTAAAACCTCCCACTTGAGTAATAAACTATACCTTCCTTGACTCATAGTAGTAACAACCATCACTGATTAAATTCTTGCAAAGAAGCACTTCTAGTTTTGTGGTAGCTCTCTATAATTAAGTTCTCCTAATATTATTTGTTTATTTTTTTATTCATTTGAGCATTTAATATTCTACAATTGTTGATTAAATAGTATAAATATTTGTCACTTTCAATATTATACATGAAAAGTATGAACATAGTGTGCCAAAGTTATCTTCCTAAAACTGGATTAGATTTGTCTTCCACCATTATCAAACAAAGGGCTTAACTCAATAATGAAATATAGAGACTCTTGTGTGAGATTTTATACATGGTTAGGTGTTTCCTTCCTATTCGAATTACAATGATTTCTCAAAGATAAATCACATATTTTTTCAATGATCATTTAATTTTGACCAAATTTGAAAATTTGAAATAGTTATCTCATATATTTCTAATTTAATCATCTTTTAGCTCACTTGAGTAAGATAATCAATTGATCAAAACATTAAATGAATAGTCAGAAATCACTTATAGGAAATAAAAAATGCTAAAAAAAACTTGATTACACATTATACACATGGATTTTCCATGGTTTATAAGTGAGGAATTATTGTCTTGAAATTAATATGTGATTATCCTCTCGGGCTTCTAATGAACATGATATCAACATGAATTTTTTATTTAATGGCTGCTTGAGGCTCTATCATTTATTAACAAAATTTAAAATGAAAAAAACGAGATGGAAAGTGGCTAGGTGGCTTATTTTACTTTCACATAGGAAAATACAAGCAATGCCCATCATACACTTGAACATAGGTAGACATCTGGCATCACGGATGTGAGAATAATAAATCATGGATAAAAAATAATATAAAATTTATCCAACTTGATAAATAAGAATATATGGGGTTATCTTTCGAGTACCAACTGACTCCCTCAAAATCAAAGATAATAGATAAGGCCTACTTGAGACCAAAGTTCATACATATATATCTAGCCTAAGATCCATATATACCCTTTATTGATCCCTTTATTAGATTGAATCAATCGAAAGACACTGTCCGTTAGAATCTAAATGAAACTTAAAGATTATGTATGTATGTATTTATTTATGATTTAATCTTTGAATTTCATTTAGATTCTATAAGAAATGGTCTAAAGGAGTCTATATAGCAAAGAAAATCTCCCATGATCAAAAAATTTAAATTATTTATATTGTGTTAAATACTTTAATTATGTGGATTCATAGAGTGGCCATGTTTCTCTATTTATGACATCATTTATTCTATGACCAAATATACACACATAGGATCACATAATAAGTAAAATCATAAATAAAGACACGTATCCACTATATGTATCCACATAGTTAAAATATTTTACTCAAAATGATTAATTTAAAGTAACCATGTCAACATGTTTAGGCATATACATTCTGATAATCTAGTAGTGTATCAAATAAACTGGTGATAAAAAAATAAAAATTCAACTTGCTAAAGTCCTCTAAAATTTTGAAAAATATCTAGGATTCTTTAAAAATTATTACCACTATTGAATCTTATATGTATTTAAAATTATAATCTCCAAATAACATCTTTGTTGCAACACACACCCTTTGAAAATACATGAACTATTAACAAATCATGGATTTTATTAAATATCTCTTAAAAATCTGATTATACTTTGGATTTTTGGTATTCATGCGGCCTTAATATTGAGTGGAGTATATCATTTCCACCTTTTCCACTTATCAACCTCACTAATGAAATTTTTTCATTACGATGAGACAATTACGAAAATAACTATTAATCATTTCTTTGTCAAGTGTAAATACACTGTAAATATATTACATGTATACATTGTGAATCATTTTTTAAGTTCTCCATTATCTTAGTTTTATTACATGAAACTCAATATAATTAACAAAAATATTTGTATTTCAATTTTTTATTACCATGCAATCTTAATCTCTTGGATCTTCACTTGTGTGAAATTTCAGTTAACCCTCTATTATATTAATAAATTGCTAATTAGATCTTCTGCTAATATCATCTAACTCCTCATTCCACTATTCTATAAATAGATTTAAATTTGGTTATGCACATGGATAATTTAATTTGTTATATATTTTGATGTTTTTGATGAATAATTTGGCACGCCAACTCAGGTCGAACTGTTACCCATCTAGAATCTCCTTGAATGAGGCTTATAGGGTCTCCTCAAATCTTATTATTTATAGGTTATGACATACTAGGTGATCCAGTTGATCTCTGCAGAACTATTCCAATTCAAAATGCATACTAGTTTAAAATATTTAATCTTTATTTTAACATTGGTTTAGGTATCCTAATGGATTTAGAAGGAATGCATGTTTAGTTTTTTTTGGTCATGTGGATTCTTAATAAGTTTTAGGAGAAAAATAAAAACTTGTATTTTAATAGGTTTACAAATGATAAAAATCAAAATTTATGGGGTTAATACAAATGAATTTAATTAATTGATATGTTCCTTCATACCCTTATTTACACATTTAACAATACATTTATTGTGCTAAAAAAGTCGTGAAATCAAAATAAAACATTAATAAAAGATTGAATTCAAACACTACTCTAATAGAGAGAGAAAATAGCAAAAGAGAAGGTAAAAGAGAATAAAAAGCTTACGATAATGAAGACAAATTTGATTATTTTGATTGAATGCACCAACATACTCAGTCTTCCATATATCCATCACGTGCACAACTAGAAACAGATCCAATGCAAGAGTTTGAGGACGAAATGCTATGAATAACAGGTTTAAAAATTGGCATATTACATGCAAAAATTGTAAGTAATTAACTCTATAATCTCCCATAGATTAGTAAATTAATTTTTATTCAAAATATGAGGTGAATAAAATCATTTGAATACATTTTTTTTGGGCATATCAGTAGGGAAAACAAGATGAAGGAGATATTACTATACAAAACATAAAAATATTGTATGTCAAATATTTGTCCATGGAGGAATAAAGAGTAAACCCTTAAAATGAATCTTAATTGACATTATATAGTGATTTCTGCCCATGGAGGGAAAGGATTTTCCCTCAAACACTTTTTATTTTACTTTATTTCCTACTAATTTCAATCAATCAACACTTTATACTAGTAAAAAGACAAAATATGCACACTAAAGTGGGATACAGATTACATGAATCACTCAAAAAAAAAATGAGTTTTTTTCAAATTTATTTTTCTTTTATTTATCTTTTCTCTTTTATTCTTTTTTTTTTATTGTCTCAATTCCAAGTTGGGGATTGTAGTGGTAAATAAAAGAAAAACTATAGATTTTTCACCCTATATTATAATCATAGTAATTTTATCCAATCAAACCCAAAAAAATATTTAAAATATGATTTTATGAATGGTTTCAAGATAATTTATTTAGAGGCCAAATAATTTTCCCAATTTAGCCCAAATATGAATGAATTTAGAACGTACACAACAACCTGAATCTTTCAAAATAATTCACAAACAAAATATTAATATGTAAAATAATTAGATTACTTACACACCAAAATTTACCTTATGATACCTACATGAATACCATTCTTTATCATTATTTTATTAATGATGAACCGATAGGGAAAAATAATTAAGTTGGACCAAAACAGACAAAAAATGAAGATGAACCAATGATAAATTAAAACCAAAACAAGAAAGGAAATCAAGAAAGGCAAAGTAAGAAATTAAAGAGAATGTATTTACAAGATTTTAAAAGGATAATTCATGTTTGGAAGTAACACTTTGAGGAACTACTCATGGACAGGTCATAAGACATCCTCACTAGTTAGACACATGATAAAAAAACATATTTACATCCATGTTTTTAAGAATATTTATATGGATCCTACCAGGTGGAACCTACATTTAAGGTGATTTTTCCATTTACAATCATGTACACTATCCTAAAGCATCTTATTTATGATGTTTTTATTCTAATTAAATAAACCCTTAATATTATATTCATCAATGTACTTACGTTTAATTTGCAAAAATAATTTGGGATAGGGTTTGATAAATACCTATGTTCAAATAGTGAATTGCGTTGAGGTATAAGGATGGGTATAAACACATATCATAGATATTAGATCACCCAACTTGGTAAATCCATGTTATTCAATGTAACCAATTAGTGGATCAATTGATGGTTGCTCTCTTTCTAATAAGAATGTTATGGTAACATCCTTATTTTCATTTTCATCATGTAGAAGGAGTGGGATATGTTATTCCCATGTTAGGAACCTTATGGTATTAACAGAATTAGTTTAAGTATGAAAATATTTGTAATGGAATAAGGTATTTTGATCTCCAACTACCACAAATCTCCTTTCTTCACTCAAGCCACCATGATTATGATTGCTCATTTGTAATTTGATTGCCTTTACTACTATAAGGAATCATGAAATTATATAATTAGAATCTATATGTTATTTAAAATGATCTAAATCTTATGATGTAGGGTAAACAACATGATATTTAGGTTCTTTCCACCTATCATCGTCAATGTACAGATGTTTCTCTCATTGGTAAGAATCCTTATGACTGCACCATTTAGGTATATGCCAACTAGGTAAAAATAAAGGATACCTTGGAGTGATATATATTTAGTTTCAAATTCATTTAATTCATATTCTTCATGTGAATAAATAAGATCAATTTTTTTTCATTTATTTCATCCATCTCTAATGACAAGAAACGAATTTAACTATTAAAAGTAAGATGTTGATCTTCATGATTCAAATTTAAAAACATAGGAAAAACAACATATGATATGTTTGTCTCATTTATAGGATTTTCTTTTTCATATAGATACTCTAATTATTATACTTCTTCTATAGGCTAATTACAAGAAACTTCTTATTTGCCTTCTTATGTAAGAATCTCCTTATTACTCTAAAATTTACTCATGAAATCTCCTAACATGAATGCCACTATTTTATCATTAGATTCATCCTCATTGCTACTCTCTTGGACTGGTTCTTATCCATGGAATGGGACATTCTTTATCAACATGTTTACTTTATTACTTATCTCATTTCCAAATTTATAAATACCAAATTATGAAATTTGGAATGTAGTTTCATAGGCCAACCCATGCATTATATGTTGGGTATCTATTGAAAAGAATAAAAATTGATTATTCACAACATTTAAGGACACCTAATCACTAAAACAATGTAAGATAGCCTACTAATTAAATTTTTAAATAATGTAATTGCATGTGCTAAATGTGCTAGTATGGTTGTCATTAGATACAATGATATTTGGTTAGTTATATGCTTAAGAACATTATTTAATATAAGGAATAAATTAGTCCATGGGATGACTTTTAGGTACACAAGTCAAAAGATTTTAGGTGTAAACATTGAACTATCGGGTTAGAATCATAACCATGTAACATGGATTATTGTTCAGTGGTGATGATTTCTTTATAGGATAATTTCAATGATGTGAGAGAAAATAGATTCTTATAAATAAGCATGGTAGTTAAGAGATCCAATTTTTAAAAATGTCTCTCTATAGCAATCACTTCCATTTATATGAATAGGTCTTTCAATATCTTATGTAATTGGTGAAAGTGTATGTTGACTATGCCCATGGGTTCATTAGGTCCCTTATGGGCTGTAAAAAATTGTTAGTATATGGATTCAAGGTCGGTAGCCAAGATGAAAAGGTTAACAGACATGTTTTTAAAGGTAACCCATGATATGATACACTCATCTAATAGGTCCGGGTAATAGCCATAAGCAACCTCATTGAGAGAGTAAAGAAATGGGTGGTAGGAAACATCTTCATGGTGCATTTTAGTCTGGATAATGGCATCTCTAAATGCCTAAATGTGTTCTTCTATATTTTAAATCCCACCATGTGTGTAATTAGGATATAATTTATCAAGATTCCTAGACAAGTTATGAGTAGGCCTTGTAATGTTCATAGGGTAGCCACTTATACCAGGATAAGAAAAAGCCATTGGTGGGTTTAAAATATTAGCTTTTTAGTCTTATTCTACATATAATGCCATCTATGGTAATACATATAAAATATCAGGTTAAAAAATTTCATTAAAGTCTAGCTCGGGCCCTCCTTGTGACAATATTTTTATGTGCATTTTCAGCACACAACAAGGTGGGGAAAGAATAAAGCATGCATCGAAAGATCCATTACAATATTAATTTAATAATATTCTCAATGGCTCTCCTTTTGGTAGCATTATTTTTGTGTATTTCAAGCATGAAACAGGGTGGGTAAAGTGTAAATTATTGTCTAAAAGACATAAAATGAGTGACAAATCAAATATTCCCCCTCGGGCCATCCTTATAGTTCTAGTCTATTGATGGTCTATTTGTCGCACTAGCTTAGGCAAGATGGTCGCTTGTCTAACATCTTCTAAAATGAGGCCCATAGGGCTCCCTAAGGTTTATTATTTCTAGGTCAAAATGTACTAGGTAACCCAATTGGTCTATGTGAATCCATTCTAATTCAAGGGGCCTAATGGTTTTGAATATTTAATCTTCATGTTAACATTATTCTAATTATTATAATGGATTTAGAGGGAATCAAGTGTAGTTGTTTTATTCATGTGGGTTCTTAGTGGGTTTTAGAAAATAAAAAACTATTATTTTTAGATTTGACCAAGTGATAATGATCAGCATTTGTGGTTTATATTTTAATTCCATTAGCTATGTGTTAAAAAATGCATTTTTAGTAATGGAAAATATTATAAAATCATAATCAATAGATAATAATATATTTAATTCAAACTTACTCTATTAGAGAGAGAAATTTTGAAAAAGAGAAGGGGAAAAAGGAGAAAATTATTGTGATAATGAAGACAAGTTTGATTATTTTGATTGATTTCACCCATAAAATTGGCCTCCCATCTATCCAACATGCACATAATAAAAAAAGGAGCTAATGTAAGAGTATGAGGATTAAATTATATGAATAAGAGTTTTAACAATCATTATATTAAACGTGTAGATTGATTAAGGTATTCTTTTTTATTAAAACTTTGATGAGATTGAAATCATTTGAATGTAAATTTTACTAGTGTAATGGTGGGGAACAAATTTGAGGGAAAGGTTACACTAAAAATCATAAAGAAAAAGTGGTTGGTATAATATTTTTGTAAGGAAGAACAAGGAGTGAACCCTTGGGAAGGATTTTAATCACTAGTATATATCGAGCTTGTTCAATGCAAGAAAAGGCTTTTCTCTCCAAAAATTCTTTGATTTTATTAACCACTACATTCGTATAATAAAAAAATTATGTTGAAAAAAAAAACATTAAAATTTGACAATTAAATGCTCAATATAAAAACATGACATTCATACAAAAAAATTAACACACTAAAAAATTCTCAAAATTGAAAAGACCAAAATGAACAGACCTGAATGAGCTTTCTGGTGATGTAAACAGTTTTCAAAACCAAAAAACAAGGGGAAAATTATGTATAAAAAACCAAAACAAGAACATGAATGGCCTTCCATACCTAATTGGACTTAGGAGGTACATGCGAGTTAAAAATTTTCTTAAAAAAAAAAAGAATCCTAGTTCTAACTAGTCTCCAAAAGCCCAAAAAGAACTAGGTTGTTCTTTGGATTATATCATAAAATTAAGTGAGATCTTGAATAATACTTAGCATTTTATTATTCAATTGGGGTCCAAATACCTAATTAAGTCTTGAACCCATAAATAAATCTACAACACTTGTTAAGTGAACCTCATGTTGTAGTCAGGGTTAGAATCTTGCAAAACATTATATCTAAATGTTGGAGGAGGGGGGATTTAGACCTAATTGCGTCTCTTACCCTAATTAGAAATAGGATGGAGACATGAGACCCTAACTAACTTAATCAAGACTCAGGCTTTGATTTACATTAGACTAAGCACATAAGGGGTATATAGATACAATCAAGATTTGGGACCTTGATTAAAACTATAGGGTAAGTACAAATCTTTGGTGACCTATTTAGGGAAATTTATTGACTATAACTAAAACAACCCTCCTCAAACCTCTAAGATGTATGTTAAAAAAATATCCTAACTACCATACGTAATCAGCCCATCTTAGTATGTAAACCTAATAAGGGAATATTCCCTAGTAAGAAATGGAAACAAAAATCACACAGATGACCCCACCACCTAATACACCTAATCAAGCATAGAAGCCCGATTAGGTCCATGAGATTTAATAAATATATTACAAGACCAAATGGGTCACAGAAGACCCAATTAAAACTAAGAAGTGTAAATTTTGACCTTGAAGACCTAATAGGTGGTTGGAAGATGGATTAGGTTTTTAGATTGATATTTAAAAAAAAATGTATAATAAACCTAACTAGGCATCAAAAAATATTTTTTTAACCAAGTCTAAAATATGGTTTTTTTTTTTGGAAAAGCTTATTAATGTCAAAAAGATAGGTTTCATAATATGAATCATCATCTAAATTAAAATTACCCCTAAAGTAACTTGAGAGAGCTAAGAGATCAATATTTTTAATGGTAAACTAGGAGGCCAAGACTTTTATTTCATTGTAAGTGCTTTATATGAATTTTTCTCTCATGTATGTGGTATCTCCAATGGAGGGGGTTGTTAGAACTAAGTTTGACCCACTAACTAAGTTAACCCACCAATGAAACTTGAGAGTATTACTTGACCAACTAGTTAGGAGTGTAAGTAAGAATAGAGCAAGATGCCAAAAAATGGGTTGCATGATTCTTATGGAAATTAAGTATATTTCATTCCATTTTACCACTCTAAACAAATTTATATCATGTGATTTTACTATATTTTGTGTAATGATCTTAAACCTAATTTTTTATAATTTATGAAGTCATGATGATCATGATTTAATATTTTCTCTATACTAGATAACAATTTATTATACATTTAAATAATGTTCCACTTAAAAAATATCATTATAGCACACCTTACGGTAGGTGTGGATGTCAATGAGTCTAACATAGATGCATCTAAGCCTTCTTATGATGATGGGAAGGATTCCCTTCCCCCACTGCACAACTCTTCTATTGTTGGGACTGTTGCAAGGTCCTCCCTTGTTGTTGATGATCTTGAGACTACTATTGGGACCTCCACTACTAATGTAGCTATTGGGAATACTATATGGACTTCCCCTACTATCATTGGAACTATAATAGGGTCCTCACCTACTGCCTCCCATGATATTTTTATTTATTCTACTAGGTTGAGATCAAGTTTGTCATTGTTAGTGTATTGTTTGTTATAAGGATAGATGTTGTTGTGTTCTCTCCCCAAGCTTTGGCCCCTAATGAGGAATTGGTTATTGGTGGGGCTGATGCTATTGTGGAATTTCCCTAGGCTTTTCCCCCTTCTTAAGATATGGTGATTTTTTCACCTCCTTCATCTCTTAATTATATGATTGGAGATAAGAATGAGTATTGTACTATTGTCCAAGGTAGGAAGCATGGTCTTGCTAAGAAACTTTCTCAGACTTGCATAAGAGCCAATGGTGTTTGACCTACTAGATTAGGTTCTATTATTATTTAGGCTGGTCAATTGTTTCTATGCTATTAGAATGTTATTTATATCATGTCCATGACTTTTTTCCCTAGGGGATACTTTTTAAAGGGCTCAGGACCCTCTTTTCATGTTTTTCGAATAAAAAACATTCTACCACCTAAAACTATCAGTTCATTATATGCCTTGATGGACTTATGATACAACTTTATTCGCCCCTACATCCAATCATATTGAAACATATGATAGGATGTCATTGGTTTTTAACATCATAGCTCATGGGGTAATTTAATATCTTTACATTATTGTATGCACTCCAGGTTTTATGAATTTATGAATTTTGGTTTATCTTGTTATGAAATTCATATATTTCTACTTTTGCATCAAATGTGACCATGCGCAAGCTTCTTGTATACAATATCTTCACATGTGCTAAGGTCTTTTGTCAATTTTTAATTTCCTACCTCAAATTAAAGTAACCCATATTTCCCTCTCTTATTGATCATGCAGTAAAAGAGTTAACATACCCAGTGAATGGCTTTAACCAATGCATATATGTATGAGTTATTTTAATCCACTAAGTCATCAAATAAACTAAATAGAAAGTTATCCTCATAGAATATTAAATAATAAAAATAAATAAACAATATTTACCATTTCATTTCCTTATTTATGTTTAAATTTTAAATTAAATCATTTTTAATGCAAGTTCCACTCATTTTATTTTCTTTGAATAACATTTAAATTAGCAGATAGTGGACTTTAGGGACTAGATGTGTTCTTGGACTCTTTTTTTTTTATGATAAAGTATTTAATTCAAATTATAATATGATTTTTAATAATAAATAATTATAAATTATTTTTAGTTTTAAAAAATTCAAAAAGAATTACATTTCTTAATCTTATATTTTTCTAATAAGAATTAATTAAATGATATAACAAGAAATCTAATTAGAACATAAAAGTATAATAAATTAATGATGAACTCAATGTAATTAAAAACCCAATGAAAAAAATCATGAGAAGAATGAAAATAGGCAAGCAAAGTAAACCAAGTGCTTATAATAATATCAATACAAGAGTGTTTTGTATTTTTAGTGAATCTGGATGGTTTACCATTAAAAATATGATAAAATTATTATATAGGGAATTTAAAATATAAATATAGTTTAAGAATAAAATATACATCATTTTTATGGATAAATACATTAATCATGAATAAATAAAATAATTTGATTATGGAACCTTGATTATCAAACAATTTTTTTAAATATATTACCTTACTACAAAATTTATCTTTGTGTAAATTCAGTCATTAAATTTGGCCTATAATTATTACCATTGAAGATGTTATATTATGTCAAATATATATTACATTTAATTATTGATTCTAAATACTCTTATGTAGATGTATTATATAATGCCGTACAATTTTGTATCTTTGTTTTCTTGAATTTGAGTGAATATTATCTAGTTTCATTTCGTTTATCTCTTCTTTACCTAACTCACTATAAATAACACCAAAAGGCTGACAAATCATATAACTAGAGTGGAGTTATAGCTAATATCCATCGTTCTAAAATTAAACCCACTGTAGTTCTTTATTCCAAGTTATAAGAACCATAAGCAATGTCTTTACCTCCTTTTTCAAGATATGCATTGCAACTACATGGAAATCCACTTAAGCATTCTTTTCATACAAGTTTATGGTGTCAAAATAAAACAATAGTTCAATAAATGTGGATTCATTTTAGTCCATAACTTTTC
>JARHVA010004964.1:875000-965000 GCA_037957365.1 Torreya grandis | reverse complement strand
AATATAATACACAAATGTATGAAATAACTATAAAATTCAAATGCATTTTTAAAAACTTTACATGTTTAACGCATGTATTACTTTTAGTACACTTTCTTCATCTCCAATTAAATATTATGTATTTTTAGATTATTTATTTATTTATTTATTTACTTATAATATAATTTTAATGAAATATATACAATAATAAAATTAATTATCAACCACCAGTACTTTTGCATCTATGAACCAACCTAATCATTATTTAACTTATTTTATTTTAAAATATTTTTTATTATTTTATTTGATATTTTTTTATATTTCCAAGGATCATTATTGATAAATAAAAAAGCTAACATACTTGAAGATATCTTATTTACTAAAACAAATATTTGCTTTCATTCAGTCATCACCATTGATTAGATTGAATGTTTTCACTTTAAGTTTTTATTTATTGGATTAAATTAGTTTAGTTTATAATTTAGTTATTATATTATAATTTATAGAATCATAAAACATAAAATAAATTGAAAATAACTTTTCTCTTGTTTTATTTTTTCCACCAAAAAACATAGATTAGTTTTTCACTATTTACATTTGTGTGTTAGAATCTTTCAAAGCATGTAATTTGGATTAAAACCCATGGTAAATTATATGAACAAAAATATCTCACTTTTAGTTTTAAAATAAATTCATAGTAATTATAATAAATAAATTTTATACACATAGAAACCTAAGGCAAAGTAAAGCTTACATCTTAGATTTGATTTTATTCATTTGTATAAGAAAAAAAAAATTAAAAATTAAAAATAAATACATTTTTTTTTTTTAAATTGCATTCCAAAATCATATAATCCTAACAAATAATCATTTAAAACACAAAAATCTAATTTGTTTTTAGCACACATAAAATAATTTATACATACTTGGAAGTTGTAATCCTCAAAGGGGTTTGATTGTTTTTTTTTAATCTTCATATTATAAAATACTTAATTTAATAATAGTTTAATTTATTTATAATCATAAAATACCAAAAAAAAAAATTCATTTAGGTTTCATGTAGTTCTTACATTTAGACGAGGATATAAATTAATACTTACATTTTTAATCCAAATTTCAATTTTATTGTTGCATGCATAAAATTGGCATTTAAATAAAAAAGCATATAATTTTAAATTTTATTCAATCATTTCAAAGTAATATAATTTAAGAAAATAACATGATTTTATTTTATTTACAAAAACTTTGTCGAAACATGCACATTTATAAAAATAATTTTCATGTAAAGCCTTGAAAAGACAAACACAAACACAAATCCTTGATTACACCTTTACAAGAAGTAAGTAGTGTTGTAAATATTGTCATTGATACCAAAGGTATAACATTGGTGATAAACGTCCCATTGCGTTTAATAGTATTTTTCAAATTCATATCTTGGCTAATATGTGTTATTATTTATTTAATATTAACAAATATAGTTTTGATTGCATATAAGTCAAAAGAGCGCCTATGGAGAAGTCAAAGAGTAATGGGGTAAGGAAGAAAAAGGAATGAGATGATGCATTTTCTCATGAAGAGTCATCTTGAGGAATTCCAAGAGTCACCATGTGAAGACAAAAGAGGGTATGGTGCATTTTGCCATGAAGGGATACTTTGAGGAATACAAAAAGTCACCAAGATAAAGACAAAAGATGAAAAGACACATTTTCTTATAAAGGGTGACCATGTGACTTTTCAAATGCAAAGATACAAAGGGTCATGTAAGTTTAGAATTATTTCTCATCAGGGTTGAAGGGTCATAAAGGGTGAATGCCAAAGTTCATTTGGAAAACTATAAATAAAGGATTGAGAAGCCATTTATAATATGCAAGAGAGTGTATGGTTTTTTAATTTTTTTATTAAAGAAAAGAGGAGAGAAAAATAGGAGATATTGTAGAGTTCTATCATTTGTTGAGTAAGCAACATTGAGAGATAGTTGTATTTTATACACAAGAGGGGTTGGTGATCCTATGGTTTGGTGCTCACAAATATTGACAAGGGGTTGGTGCTCTTATGGCTTGGTGCTCACAAATAGTTGCTTTGTTGGTGCTTGGCAAATAGGTCGGTGCTTTTACAAGTTGGTGCTTGTGAACTTTGTAATTTGAGTTGGTGCTCATTCATATACTTGAGATTATTTTTTGTGGTTTTTTTCACTTTGGGTTTTCAAATAAAATCTCTCTCTCTCTCTTTCTCTCTCTCTCTCTCTCTCTCTCTCTCTCTCTCTCTCTCTCTCTCTCTCTCTCTCTCTCTCTCTCTCTCTCTCTCTCTCTCTCTCTCTCTCTCTCTCTCTCTCTCCATGTTACTATTTTAAATTTTATTGTATATCTTAAATGTGTGATTAAGTGGTTAAAGAAAATAAATCAAATTAAGTAAAATATATATAATATACTGACTCACCCCCCTCTTATTATATTTCATTCTTAACAAGTACTATTACTAAAACAAATTTAAAATAAGGTATATGTCTAAGTAATATTCAATCAACATCACTATATTATTGCATGATATTACCTGAGTTTCCATGTCCCCATAGAACAAGTTATTTTCCTAGGGTACCAACTCCTATTCTAGCTAGTCCTTTTATAATAATATTGATTTTGGACTTAGAATTCAAGTATTTAAATTCAATTATAATTAAAACCTTAATATTATTTAGATTAAACCCTTAAACAATCAATCTTAGTCAACAAACCTAATTGTGGGACCTCTTCATAGTTCATCCCACCAAGTAAACATTATCCCAATTTGACCCCTCCTCTTCTTTCCTTGTCCTTGGGTTTAGCCTCATCCTTTATCATTTGGATACCCTTCCAATTATCCATTACATCAACTATCTTAGCTAGTCCTCAATAGTTCAATGCACTGAGGTATGGAATATAATTTTATATGAAAAGTGGTTTATCATTATTTTAGAGAATATAGAGATGGGTAAGAGACATATTATAGTATCATGAGATTTTGCAATGCACTGATGTCTAGAATAGACCCTAAAAAATTATAGTATCAAATTTTCAAATGTCATTAGCATAAACCTTTTGATTGAATTTTGTCATAGATAATGTAACATTGTGTGTGTGTGTGTGTATGTGTGTGTGTGTGTGTGTGTGTGTGTGTGTGTGTGTGTGTGTGTGTGTGTGTGTGTGTGTGTGTGTGTGTGTGTGTGTGTGTGTGTGTGTGTGTGTGTGTGTGTGTGTGTGTGTGTGTGTGTGTGTGTGTGTGTGTGTGTGTGTATGTGTGTGTGTTATGACCCCCTAAGCTTACATGGCAATGACAAGAACATTATCCCTCCTCTTTTTGGGACCCCCCCCCCCCCCAAAAAAAAAAATACATTATTTATTACACCATAAAATGTATTGATAATTAAAAGTAATATTAGTAATGGTTCTCATAATGAAAATATTGCCTAGTTTGGCATTCTTTTTTATTATAAATTAATGCATTTGAAAATTTTATGGCTTTGGTGAAATATAATCAATATACATATGGATTATGAGTAAGCAGGTTCAATTTAAACAAGCAGTATTACCAACTTCATGTTATTAAATTTATTAATATAAATGTTTCAGATTACATTAAATTATCTATCATAAAAATTTAGTTCATTTTATTGTTTATCTTGAAATTGGATAATATCAAAGTTATATCTAACCAAAAAAGAACTGTATTTGACAGTCAAGTTCTCTTTATTTGAAATATGGACCAAAAGTGTTTTTATAATTTGTTCATGCACAATTTATGGGAGTATTCATTTATTTATTTTTGATAGTTTATTTAATGCATCTCCTCCTTATTTAAGAGGACTCTTTTCATGCATAATTTATGGGAGTATTCATATTATTTTATTTCGGCATGGTATAAGTTTTTTCTAATTATATCTCATGGGAAATTCCATAGATTATACTTATTTCATGTTAGGTTTTAACTAACTAAAGGTTAAAGTGGTTATTCCTCAACAACATGGTTTAAGGCCTTCAACCATGGGTGAAATGTATTTAATGTTATTTTCATATCATGTCTCCCAACCAATTAGAAGTGCAAGTAGATTTATCAAGAAAATAATCATATTAATACTTGTTTAGTGAAATAACTATATTCACATTCACTTTTTTACAATATCCTACTGATTTCAATTGTAGTAGATGACCACGAGGTAAAGCAGTAATAAACATATTTACATTCATTTATTTACAATAGCATATTAATTTTAGTTATAAAATATGGACACAAGGAAAAACACTTTAAAATATTTGAGAACTGGGTGGGTTATGTAAGAAAATAACACATGAAAATATAAATGTATCAACCTAGTGTTTAGTTTCATTTTGACCATTGCTTTGTTCCAAATTGAAATTGTTCACAAAAAAATTGTTATTCAATAGCATATGATATGCGTGTAAACTATTTTCAATCAACATTGAATGCATCAAACAGCTTTCTTCTAAAATTTTAAAAAATAGAAAAGAAAACATGCAAATAAATATTTTTTCTTGGAATAGATCTATGTTATAAAATGAAAATTTGTAAAAATAATCTTAAGATTATAATAATTATTATATTAATATATGTGATTATTATCTTAAGGTGGAGTTTTAGCTTGACAAGGCTTTTAGGCTTTTCACAAAAATGCCTCTAAATAGATGTTGTTGCATGGAATGTGAGAGTAGCAAGCAATATATAAAATGGCTTTATATAAAAAGCTTTAGAGACATTTAAGCATATGAATATGGTAGATTTAAATTCAAAATAAAAAATCTTTGTGATCATCTTCCAAGACCATATTACAATGGGAGCTTTAGAATAGGGTATGGACATCAATCAAATGATAATTTATAACAAATATTTGTCAGACATAGAAATTGTGAATGCCCTGATAGGCATATATGCAAAAGTGGAGGCATATTGAAATTAGATGAACTAACTTGTTTGAAAAAAATTAAATCTAAACCATTCTCATTACATAGCATTTAAATTTTGATCACATAGTTGAAACTTTGTATACATTGAAATTTTGTGTGTGAATATCAATACTTTGGATAATTTTAAAAAGAATATACGTTATTGTAACTGTAAAAGACCTGGTGAATTTTATTTTTTTTAAATCATCTATACAAATATTAAAACTTAAGAAACAAACAAATTACTAATTTCTTAAAAGCAATTTATACTGAATATACTATAATGACTACACCAAGAGTGATTTGATCTCATGTGATCAACCAATGTCATAAAAAATTTATATGTTTTAGTCAAATTTATTGAATTCCTTGAGAATTTTTTTTTTTTTGAATAAAAATGAAAAGAAAGCAATGGAATAAATTTGTTTGATGAGTGAAAATGTTCATATCATAAGTAAGAACTAAAACATATCCTTACCTATATTTAGATAACTCATTCCATCCATTCTTTTTGGGACTTCCTTCTTTATAATCTATGAAAAAAGATGTATTTACATTTGATGCATATAATGCATGCATTTTCACATTACCTGTACCTCAATATAAGAAACCAACATGATCATGTGGTTTCCACTTGATAAAGTATTTTTACAAAACTAAAAATAATAAAGAGTATTTTTTGTAGCACTTATCTATCAATTTGAGCAAGAACATTTTTAGAAGACATGATGATTACATACATATCATTCAGTGTTGAGGATTCTTATAAGGAATGAAAATAAAAGCAATAACTTTAAATTTTTTCTGAAAATGATGTTTGCCATAAAGGGATTTCAAAATTGTAAATACCTTGATTTTCTTGAGCAAGTCATAGCAACATTTTTGGTATCAATAATTTGTGATTATCATATTAACATTAAGGATATGCATAAATAAAATATAGATTAAAATTCCTAGCATATTAGGTTTAGCTCTATTCTTTGATTTGCAACTAATTCCTAATGATAAAGAATTTTAACAAATTTGGTGACAATTGCATACATCAATGTTTGTGGAAGTGTGTTTTTCACCCAAGCTAACAAATTCGAGTTCTCTTCTTCCACTTTCCTTAGTGGTTTCTAAAAAAATGATATTCAAACAATAATAATCATGGTGAAGAATCATTAGTATTAAATGCCTTAGTAAAAATTTCTCTATAATTAAAAAAACATGAATCAACAAAATTAAAGGCAAACTACAATTTTCACTAGGTGATTGCCTCAAATGAAAAAAAAGAAGGAAAATATTTCAACATCAATAGAAACCCTAAAAAATATTTTCAGATCAGAGCATAAACATATTTTTAGATATCTTTGTGAAAGTAATAATTTTACAGCCATAAAAACCCTAAAGCATAAGAACTAGATCAAATCTTAAAACTGTTTAAAGCTACCATTTTTCAACAACCATGCAAAAAAAACAAAATACCAAATCCCTGACATCTAAAGAAACACCATAACCCACCATCAATGACATAATACTACTACACAATTTTTAATTTCAAAATATTTCTGTCATGATGATGGTAATTAAGGCTGTGTAGTAGACTACAAAGTAATAATTATTACATATTTTTACACACCACTGCATAGAAGGGCACATGTGGCCTTTGTTACGAGGTCCTTCCTTGCATTAAAAACTCCACCTATGACCTCAACTCTATTTTTTCATGACATATGCACATTTTTTTTGATTTGACAGTAGACATAGACACTATTACCTATTTAACCATAACTAAAAAATCAAATCAAATATTAATATTTCATAACAAAGATTGGAAACTGATTTTAGTTTCTTAATAATAGCATATTTTCAATGGTAATCAATGACAAGAAGACTAATTAAATTATCATAGGCCAAAACAATAATACCTAACCTTGCGCTAAGTATTAATAATAATATGAAAACAAAAACTTCTTGAATGCAAAATTTTACTATTAAACATATTTTAAATACAACTTATTGAAATGGGCATTACAATGAAATAATATTCAAAGAAGCGAGTTTTTAATTCTAATTTTTCCAAAATCCTGTAATGAAATTATTTTTAACAAACTTTAAAAAACTCAATTGTAACAAAGCCCTTATAATTGCATCAGAGTTTTGTGATACTTGTGACATATCTAGCAGATTAGTATTGGGTAATATACTCTAAAATTGAATGCCACTGCTAGGTTTTTTAAACATGTGATACCCTTTCATATCAATGCCATTGTGGTTCTTCATTTATGACCTCTGTGATGGAAGAAATGACATCCAAAACCAACATGACGGCTAAAATATCGTTCAAAATGTTACTATCATCGTGTGCTCATTTTAACGCATTATAACATGAAACACAAGGTCATTATTTTTCTTGAAATAGGGATCCCTATATCATACCGATTCTGTGACAATTTTAAGACCACCTCGTATTTAATTTGGATTTAATTTGGTCTCTTTGATATGAAAATCCAAAATAAGGGAATCATAACATATCATCAATAGAAAGAAGATGATCATAGTTCTTTTTATCTAAAAGGTTTAACTTATGGGTCACTGCATTTAGACTTATTATAGTTCCTTCACTCTCTCCAGCAAATTATCTTGGTTCTGGAATAATAATGTATAATGATTCTTTGTATTATGAATAAATTTACGGTAGATTAGTGAGATGCTTGATGGATTTTATTTTTCCTTTGGCTTGTTTTTCATTGAAAGGCTTTGAAGAAATCCTTAGAGGAACATGACCAAATAATGTCGTAATTTTCTCCCCTCTAGCCACATGGCTATCAATGATTTTGATTTTTTGCTTGTTTGAAGAAACCATTATCTAAAGTTGTAAGTCAAAAAGTCCTACTCTAGCCTGGATAAATACTTTGTTATTCCTTAATGAGAGTGACATTGATTTGATTCCATCCCTACAATATCTACTTTCTATAGTGAGTGATTAAAGGTGGTAGTGTAGTTGATCCTATCATTTCATCACTCAATACATCTAGCAATGTATAATGTATATGGAGCCAAATTGCGTACTATGGCAATGATTATAATGTTGCCCTCGTGATAGAGAAAGAACATGCTCAAAATGAAATGATTGTGTGGGATTCTAATATGGCCAATATTCCACTCCAATCCATAAGTGATGAGGTTATAAAAAGAGAGGACAATTTCTAGATGGACCATGACAACTTGCCTATCAGAAAACATGTGTTACATGGAAAGAATAATATAGTCTAAACTTTTGAGGACCATGTCAGTGCCAAACGTGATAATTACATAAGTGAAAAAAATAATTCGTATTAAACATATATATATATATATATATATATATATATATATATATATATATATATATATATATATATATATATATATATATATATATATATATATATATATATATATATATATATATATATATATATATTATAATAATGCAATCACATTTGGTTGCCTTGTAATTAGAAATATTATTTTATTAGAAGTTTTTTAAAGAATATCTATTTTTAATTCTTTTTAGTTTTTACAAAAATCCATAAATATTTATTTTTTACAAGTATTAAAACATTTTAAAAAGTTATTATGTAAACTTTGTTCAAGATATGTAAAATATCCTAAAGCTCATTTGAATTCATATTGTTCTTCTTCTATTTTTGTGTTATCTAGAGATCAATTTGGTGTTTTATTTTTTATATCAATTTTATTTCATTTGGTATTAGAGAAAAATATATGGAGTCTGGGATCAAGTTGGATCTAGGAGTTAGATTTGAGTAATAGGGGAACAAGTTAAATTTGGGAGCTATGTCTATGGGATTTGGGATCAATCCAAATCTAGGACCCAAATCTTAAGAAGAGGGAAGCTTGTCATTGTACTAAAATAAATAAAAGAAGGGTATGGTTTGATTTATTTTATTCTTTTAATATAATGAAATAATAGTATTAAAATTGAAATTTCTTTCTCATTTCTTAACAAAATTTAGAATTTCAAAATATTATGAAAATTTTAGAATGAGAAGCAAGAAACCCATTTTTTTAATTTAATAATTACAATTTGTTAATTGTCTAATTTATAAAAGTTGTGTTTTAAAAGAGGTGTGGCAAATGAATCAAATCTTCTAGATTTATTTAATTTAGTGATTGGCTAATTAGAACTAGACAAAAGAAGTGTCAATGTACATATTTTTTTATTTAGATTTCATTTCATAAATCGCAATTGCAAGAAGATTTTTTCAATTAAAAAAAAACTAAAATACGAGCATTGCATGGAGAGGAGTGGTGAATTTTTTGACAAATTTATAATTTAAATTCAATTTACTCAATTTATTATGTATGGTGAATGATAAAGAGCCAAAACAGACCACATTGTCTAATTTTTATATATAATTGTTGTATAAAAAAATTAATCTTAAATATTTTAAAATATCATGAAATAATTATTTATGTGAGTTGGCTAAGGTGTTAAAAAAATATAGTTATTTACATACAAGATAAAATGTAAGGTGTATTTTTAGCCTTTCTCATTTGATATTGATTTTTATCATCATCGTCATCATCAACAACAACAACAAAAACAACAATAATAATAATAATAATAGAAGATTATTTGGTGCATGGTCCCATTTTTTGAGACAAAATTGGAGTATCTTAATTGACAGATATCTTTGATATTATGTTACATATTTGTGTTTGATTGCACAATCTTATAATGGAAAATATTAGTATAAATGGTATAACCAATAACTTGATTCCTATCTTTGATAGTGAAAACTTTAGTTATTAGTGTAGTTGATGAAGACTCTACTAAAATATAAATATTTGTGCATAATTTTTCAAAATGGGTATATAGAACTTGTAGTGTGAATCTTTTGAATAATGCACAAATAATGGATTATGAAAAAAATGTAAAAAATAATAATGAGGGTTTATTTTATATTTAAAGTGTAATAAATAAATCCATGTTTCCTAGAATAAGTGGATCTGATCACTCTAAAAATGCATGGGAAATACATGTACAAGAATATCAAGGTGCACAAACTGCAAAGTTACAAACTTTGTGAAATAATCTTGAAAATATGAAAATTTCTAATAATGAATCCGCTAATGAATTTTTTCCACGGTAGAATACCTAATCAGCCAAAATAAGATATTGGGAGGATATATAAAAGAAAATTTTCATTGAGATTTTTTTTTTAAGTACAACCACAAAATTTTAAAATGTATATTCAATAATTGAGGTTTATAAAGATCTCACAAGCATGAATACAAATGTGTTTAGTAGTGTCTTTTTAAATGCAAAATAAAGAATGAAGGGTAGCAAAGAGAGTCTTGAACATGAATTTTCCTATAAAACACACATAAGAGGTAGATGAAATCAATTTCAAAAATGATAAGATAGAAATGAATCAAGAGGATAATCTAGTAATTTTATAGGTATAAGAAGAGGAAACAATTTCATAGTAAGCAATGGTAGTTCTAGAGGAAAGAATGGTAACTTCAGAGGAAAGAGTGGTAGTTTTAGAGGGGGAGATAAAATAAATGGTCAATTCTTTTTCTTCAATATTCTTGGACATTATGAATATTATTTTTGGGCTAATACAGAAGACACAGATTAAAATAATGCTCATAACACTATTGAAGACAAAAGAAATTTGTTTATTTCTTATTTCAATATAAATGAAATTGATAATATTACTTTGTATATTGGTTTTGGATCTTCTTCTCATATGACATCTAATGAGGATTTGTTAATAAATTTGGATGAGAATCATAATAACACATTTGTACCAAGAGATAATTAATCTCATGGAACCAACACAAAAGTCACTATTGTAGTGACAACAAAATATGGTGAGGTAAAACATATCAATGAAAATTTATTGGTTCCTTCACTCAAGAAAAATATATTATTGTGGGATAGATTTTAAAATAAAATTAGCAAGTGAGTTTTGTTGGAAATGAATGTATTGCAATGGATAAATTGTAAAAGAATGAAATTATGGTTAGAGCTAAGATGTATAATGATAGAATGTTTCATATTTATTTTTCATGAGGAAATCAAAGTGAGATAGATGATAGTAAAATTTGTCACAAAATATATGGACAAATTAGTTTTAGTGGGTTACATTTCCTTGAGAAATGGAAAATGGTTGAAATAATTCCCTACATTGAAAATATAAATGAAATATGTGAAAAATGTGTTATGGGAAAATAATATATACCAAGCTTCCCAATAGATAAATTTAGAAAAGCTAGACAAACTCTTGAAATAATTCATATAGATTTGTGTGGTCCTATTAAAACTTTTACTTTGAATAAATAAAATAAATTTCTAACCTTTATTGATGATTATTCAAGAGAAAATTAGATATATTTCTTGAATACAAAGTTAGAGGTATTTGAAAATCTTGTTAAGTTCAATAAGTTGGTTGAAGAACAAACTGAAAACTACATCAAAGTGATTAGGTTAGACAATAGAGGTGAATATAAGTCCAATCAGTTTTAGTATTTCTACATAAATTATGAAATAAAGAGGTAATTCACTACTTTTTATACTCCATAACAAAATTTATTATCCAAAAGGAAGAACATGGCCATTTTTGAGATGGTAACAAGTATGATGAAATAGAAAAACATTGATAATTGTTTTGAGGTAAAGAAGTAAATATAACAATATATATCATGAATATAATTCCTATAAAGGTAGTAAAAGGAATGACTCTTGAACAATTATGGTCTATAAATAAGGAAATTATTGATCACTTGAGAGTGTTTGGATGTATTGTTTATACACACATACCAAAGGGTAAAATGTCTAAATTAGATGATAAAGGGTCAGAGTGCATTTTCATTTGATACGGTTTTAAAAATAAAACATACATGCTATATGATCTAGTATGAATGAAATTATTAATCATCATAGATGTTATCTTTAAATAAGAGGAATAAAATACTCATGAATCATAAACAAAGTAAAAACAAGTTGTGATTGATGGAATTGTAAAATCATGTAAATATTCTATCATGGTAACAAGAAAATAGAAAATCTAGATAGAAAAGGATCACCCACCAACTCAAATGTTAGATACAAGTTTTTAATGAATAACAAGATCACAAGTAAATTTTAACTATGCATTAATGTCAAAAATTATGAAAATTGATAAGCCAAAATGTTTTGAGGAAGCCCAAGAAAAACAAGAGTGGCTTGAAGCTATAAACAATGGAATTAAAAAATGAATAAAAAATACATGGGAATAGGTCCAATTACCTCTTTTTAAATAATATGTTCATAAAAAATGGGTGTATAAGACTAAATATAAATCAAATGGTAGTATTTATAAGTATAAGGCTAGACTAGTCACTATAGGGTACACTCAATATAAATGTATTGAATATATTAAGATATTTTCACCTCTATAAAGATAGTTGTTTACTTATAAGATAAAAGTTAAGGTGTATTTTTAGCCTTTCTCATTAGATAGTAATTTTTATCTGTAATTTTAATTATAAATTAATAATAACAAAGATATCTTATTTGGTGTGTGGTCCCATTTTTTGAGACAAAAGTGGAGTATCTCAATTGAGAGATATCTTTGATGTTGTGTTGCATATTTTTGTTTAGTTGCACAATCTTATAATGGAAAATTTTAGTATAAATGGTATAACCAATACCCTGATTCCTATCTTTGGTAGTGAAAACTTCAATTATTAGTGTAGTATGATGAACACTCTACTAAAATCTAAAGATTTGTCAGAAATTTTTCAAAATGGGTTATACAAAACTTGAAAATGTGAATGTTTTGAATAATGCACAAATAATATATTATAAAAAAATGTAAAAAATGATAATGAGGGTTTATTTTATATTCAATGTGTAATTAATAAATTCATGTTTCCTAGAATAAGTGGATCTGGTCACTCTAAAAATACATGGGAAATACATGTACATGGATACCAAGGTGCACTAACTACAATGTTATAAATTTTGTGAAATAATTGTTAAAATATTAAAATGTCTAATAGTTAATCCATTAATGAATTTTTGACAAGGTAGAAAACCTAACTACCCAAACTAAGATATTGGGAGAAGATATGAATGAAAAGCATGTCATTGAGATTTTTTTTATAAGTATGACCACTAAATTTGAAAATGTATATTCAATAATTGAGATTTATAAATATCTCACAATCATGAATATAAATCTCTTTAGCCGTATCTTTTTAAGTACAGAAGAAAGAATGAAGGGTAGAGAGGAGAGTATTTAACATTCATTTTCCTATAAAACACACATAAGAGGTAGATGAAGTCAATTTAAAAATGCTATGATAGAAATGAATGAAGATGATTTTCTAGTAATTTTATATGTGGAAGAATAGGAAACAATTTCATGGTAATCCATGGTAATTTTAGATGAAGGAATGGTAACTTCAAAGGAAAGAAAGGTAGTTTTAGAGAGGCAGATAAAATAAATGGTCAATTCTTTTGATTTAATATGCTTGGACATTATGAATCTTATTTTTAGGCCAACAAAGTAGACATGGATAAAAATAATGCCCATAACACTATTGAAGACAAAAGAAATGTGTTTGTTTCTTGTTTTAATATAAGTAAAATTGATAATATTACTTTGTATATTCGTTTTGGGCCTTCTTACCACATGACATATAATGATTATTTGTTAACAAATTTCAATGAGAAGCATAATAACAAAATTTTATCAAGAAATAATTAGTCTCATGGAACCAAGGCAAAAGGCACTATTGCAGTGACCACAAAATATGGTGAGGTAAAACATATCAATAAAACTTTATTGGTTCCTTCACTCAATAAAAATATATTGATGTGAGACATATTTTGGAACAAAATTAGCAAGTGACGTTTGATTTAAATAAATGTGTTTTCATGGATAAATTGTAAAAGAATGAAATTATAGTTAGAGCTAATATGTATAGTGATAGAATGTCTCTTCATTATTTTCAAAAGGAAATAAGAGTGATATGGTTGATACTAAAATTTGAGACAAAATACATGGACATATTAGTTTTAGTGGGTTACATTTCCTTGAGAAATGAAAAATGGTTGAGAGAATTCCCTACATTGAAAAAATAAATGAAATATGTCAAACATGTGTTATGGGAAAAAACATAGAGCAAGCTTCCTAATAGATAAATCTAGAAGAGATAGACACAATCTTGACATAATTCATATAGACTTGTGTGGTCCTATGCAAACTCTTATTTTGAATAAATCAAATTAATTTATAACCTTCATTGATGATTATTCATTAAAAAATTGGTTATATTTCTTGACTACAAAATTAGAGGTATTTGAAAATTTTGTTAAGTTCAATAAGTTGGTTGAAGAACAAACTGAAGAGTACATCAAATTGATTAGCTTAGACAATAGAGGTGAATATAAGTCAAATCAATTTTAGTATTTCTACATAAATAATGGAATCAAGAGGGAATTCACTACTTATACTCCATAGCAAAATGGAGTAGGTAAAAGGAAGAACATGACCATTGTTGAAATGGTAATGAGTGTGATGAAAGAGAAAAACTTTGATAATTGATTTGAGGTGAAGTAAATATAATATTATATATCATGAATAGAAGTCCTACAAAGACAGTAAAAGGAATGACTCTTGAACAAGCATGGTATAGAAATAAGCAAAGTATTGATCACGTAATAGCATTTGGATGTATTTCTTATATACACATACCAAAGGTTAAAATGTCTAAATTAGATGATAAATGGTCATAGTGCATTTTCATTTGATATAGTTTATAAATTAAAGCATACATGTTATATGATCTAGTATGCATGAAATTAGTAATCATCATAGATGTGATCTTTAAAGAAGAGGAAGAAAATACTCATGAATCATAAACAAAGTAAAACCAAGTTTTGATTGATGATATTGTAGAAGCACCTAAATATTCTATTATGGTAGCCAAAAATACCAAAGTAACATAGAAAGGATCACCCACCAACTCAAATGTTAGATACAAGTTTTTTATGAATAACAAGATCAAAAGTAAAAGTCTACTATGCATTAATGTCAAAAATTATGACAAATTATGAACCAAAATGTTTTGAGGAAGCTCAAGAAAAACATGATTGGATTGAATCTAGAAATAATGGAATAGACAAAAATGAATAAATAACACATGAGAATTGGTCCAATTACCTCCTAGTAAATAATATGGTTGTACAAAATGGGTGTATAAGACTAAATTCAAATCAAATGGTAGTATTTATAAGTATAAGGCTAGACTAGTCACTAAAGGATACACTATGTAGAAATACATTTAATATATTGAGACATTTTCACCTAGAAAAAGATAGTTATTTAGTTATAAGATAAAAGTTAAGGTCAATTTTAAGCCTTTCTCATTTGATACTAATTTCTATCAGTAATTGTAATTGTACAAAAATAATAATAAATATATATTATTTGATGTGTGGTCCCATTTTTTGAGACAAAGGTGGAGTATCTCGATTGAGAGATATCTTCAATGTTGTGTTACATATTTTTGTTTGATTGCACAATATTATAATGGAAAATATTAGTGTAAATGGTATAACCAATAGATTGATTCCTATCCTTGATATTGAAAACATAACTTATTATTGTAGTAGGATGAAGACTCTATTAAAATATAAATATTTGTGGTAAATTTTTCAAAATGGCTATATAAAACTTGCAGATGTGAATGTTTTGAATAATACATAAATAAAGGATTATTAAAAAATGTAAAAAATGACAATGAGGGTTTATTTTATATTTAATGTTCAATAATTAAATCCATGTTTCCTATAATAAGTGGACCTAATCACTCTAAAAATTCATGGGAAACACATGTACATGCATATCACTGTGTGCAAACTGCAAAGTTACAAACTTTGTGAAATAATCTTGAAAATATGAAAATATCTAATAGTAAATCTGTTAGTGAATTTTTGACAAGGTATAATGCCTAATTATCCAAAATAATATATTTGGAGAATATATAAAGGTAAAATATGTCATTGAGATTTTTTTTTATAAGTACAACCACCAAAATTGAAAATGTATATTCAATAATTGAGGTTTTTAAAGATCTCACAAGCATGAATAAAAATGTGTTTAGTGTAGATGAAAGAATGACATGTATCAAGGAGAGTCTTGAACATTCATTTTACTCTAAAACATAAATAAGAGGTAGACAAAATCAATTTAAAAAACAATATGATATAAATTAATCAAGAGGATAATCTAGTATGTTTATAATTAGAAGAAGGGGAAACGATTTCATAGTAATCCATGATAATTTTAGAGGAAAGAATCGTAAATTCAAAGGAAATATGGTAGTTTTAGAGGGGGAGATAAAATAAATAGTCAATTATTTTTCTTCAATATGCTTGGACATTATGAATCTTATTTTTAGGCTAACAAGGCAAACATGGATTAAAAGAATGCTCATAACACTATTGAAGACAAAAGAAATTTGTTTGTTTCATGTTTCAATATAAATTAAACTGATAATATTACTTTGTATACTGGTTTTGGACCTTCCTCTCATATGACATCTAATGAGGATTTGTTAATAAACTTGGATGACAAGTATAATAACCCTTTTTTACCAAGAAATAATCTATCTCATGGAACCAAGGCAAAAGGCACTATTGTAATGACAACAAAAGATGGTAAGGTAAAATATATCAATGAAACTTTATTTGTTCCTTCACTGAAGAAAAATATATTGTTGTGGGACAAATTTTGGAACAAAATTAGCAAGTGACCTTTGTTGTAAATGAATGTGTTACCATGGATAAATTGTACAAGAATGAAATTATGGTTAGAGCTAAGATGTAAAATGATAGAATGTTTCCTCTCTATTTTTCACAAGGAAATCAAAGTGATATAGATGATAGCAAAATTTGGCACAAAATATATGGACATATTAGTTTTAGTGGGTTAAATTTCCTTAAGAAATGGAAGATGGTTGAATGAATTCCCTACATTGAAAAAATAAACGAAATATGTGAAAAATGTGTTATGGGAAAATAATATAGATAAAGCTTCCCAATAGATAAATATATAAGAGCTAGACAGACTCTTCAGACAATTCATACAGACTTCTATGGTCCTATGAAATATCTTACATTGAATAAATCAATTTAATTTCTAACCTTAATTGATGATTATTCAAGAAAAAAATGGGTATATTTTGTTGACTACAAAATTAGAGGTTTTTGAAAATTCTATTAAGTTCAATAAGTTGGTTGAAGAACAAAGTGAAAAGTACATCAAAGTGATTAGATTAGACAATGGAGGTGAATATTAGTAAAATAAGTTTTAGTATTTCTACATAAATAATGGAATAAAGAGGGAATTCACTACTTATTATACTCCAAAATGAAATGGACTATATAAAAGGAAGAAGATGACCATTGTTGAAATGGTAATGAGATAGAAAAACTTTGATAATTATTTTGAGGTGAAGAAGTAAATATAAAAATATATATCATGAATATAAGTCCTACAAAGGTAGTAAAGGAATGAATCTAGAACAAGTATGGTTTAAAAATAAGAAAAAGTATTAATCACTTAAGAGTGATGGTTGGACTTCTTATACACACATACCAATGTATATAATGTCTAAATTAGATTATAAAGGGTCAAAGTGCATTTTAATTTTATATGGTTTAGAAAATAAAGCATAAATTCTATATGATCTAGTATGCATGAAATTATTAGTCATCATAGATGAGTTCTTTAAAGATGAGGAAGAAAATAATCATGAATAATAAACAAAGGAAAAACAAGTTGTGATTGATGGAATTGTATAAGCATCTAAATATTCTATCATGCTAGAAATAAAATAGCAAAACAAGATAGAAAAGTCTCGCCCACCAACTCAAATGTTAGATACAAGTTTTGAATGAATAAAAACTTAACAATTAAAATTGAATCATGCATTACTATAAAAAAATATGAAAAATGCTAAGCCAAAATGTTTTGAGGAAGCTCAAGAAAAACAAGAGTGGGTTGAAGCTATGAACAATTAAATAGAAAAAAATGAATAAATAACACATGGTAATTGGTGCAATTACCTCCTGTTAAATAAGATGTTGGTACAAAATGGGTGTATACGACTAGATACAAATCAAAAGGTAGTATTTATAAGTATAAGTCTAGACTAGTGGTTAAAGGGTACACTCAATAGAAATGTATTGAATATATTGAGACATTTTCACCTATTAAAATGATTGACATAATTAGATTAGTATTAACTATTGCATATCAATAAGTTTTGAGTATCTATTAGAAGGATTTAAAGAGTGATTTTTTTAATGAATTCATTGATGAGGAAGTATATGTCATAAACTAGTATCTTTGATACAACTCATAGGTAACTCTATGTCCACATGTTGAAGAAGACCTTGTTTTATTTTAAGGAGGATCCTAGAGCATAATATTCAGGGATAGTTTCATATCTATGTCAAAAAGGTTTTATCAAGAGTCAATCATATCATAATTTATATATTAGGAGTAAAGGTAATGATATTTTTATTTTGGTTCTCTCTTTGGATGATCTTATCTACATTAGAAATAATGAAACTATGTTTGTAGATTTTACAATTATAGTTGTAAAAGTTTAGATGAAATAAATGGGACATATACACTACTTTATTGGTATAGAAGTATGGACTAGTGAAGATGGAATATTCTTATCTCATAAAAATTATTCTTGAGATATATTTAAGAAATTTTAGATGAAGGATTGTAAATTAGTTGCAACAACTATTGAAGTTGGGATTTAATTGTCCAATACAAATGAATTAGATCAAGTAGATACCACTCTTTAAATAAAATTTATTGGTATTTTGATCTATTTGACTACTACTCAAACAATTATCACATATATAGTGAGTTTGTTATATAGGTTCATGCCAGAACCTAAAGAAACACATTGGAATTTAGCAAAGAGGATTCTTAGATATATCATAGAGACATTGAATTATGAACTTAAATTTAAATTTAATGAAAGGACATTAGATTGATAGGATACACATATTCAGTTTGGGTTAGTTATAAAAATGATCATAATTCTACTTCTTTTTATACATTTAGTCTTGGTTATACAACATTTTCTTGGAAGACTAAGAAAAAACTAACTATATCTCTTTCTAAAACAAGATAGACTACAAATTTTCAACATCAATAGCTTGTCAAATAGTATGGTTGAGGTGATTGTTAGAAGATTTGAATTATTTTCATAATGAGCCTACCTTATTATATTTTGAAAACAATAGTAATATTCAACTAGCAAAGAATCCAATTTTTCATATCAAGAATAAGTATATTGAGATCCATCATCATTACATCAGAGAGTTGGTTCATCAAGGATAGATCAAGATGGTGTATTACAATATAGAGGATCAAATAACAAATATTTTCATGAAGCCGTTAGCTCATGAAAGGTTCCATGAGCTCAAATATTTTGTTTAAGTTATTACCAATCATCATTATAGTGGACAATGAAATAAATAATACCAATTTTGCAAATAATTTAGTTTTATAATTCTTTAATCATATTTGGTTTCCATGTAATTATAAATATTTATTTATTAGAAGTGTGTTAGAGAATATTTATTTTTAATGAATTTATCATGTGTACAAGCATCAATAAATATTTATTTTCCTTAGAAGAATTAAAATATTTATGAATGATATTGTGTAATATTTATCCAATATATGTGAAATCTCTTCAAACTCTTTTTGCATTAATAACATTATTCTTTCATTTTTGTGTGATCTACAGATCACTTTGGTGTTTTATTTTTGGTCTCAATTTTATTTTATTTAATGCATGTCATTGAGGTAGTGTCTCCACGTAGCCCCATCGATGTTTAAGAAAATCCATGCTTCAAGTTATCCAACACACCATGTCATCGTACGGTCACCAACTTTGTCTTCAAGACTCTTTCTCATATTAGAGCCATTACAAATCCATCCAAGGGGAAAGGGGAAGTTTGTCAGTGATCCATATTCATATTAGCATTCTATTAGGGACACCGTTCGAAGAGCAAATATTAAGAATGCATAGGTAATAATCATCAATGTCAAGTTATACCTAACTAATTCAATGTGATGGATCTTAACCCAAGGAAATAATTAAGGGGTGAATTTTGGTGTAAACAAAAATTCTAACATCAACTCATCCATTTTCATGTGAATTGGAAAAGTGACATACATCATACCATATATTCATTAGAGATAATTGTAAAATGAATCATGAAATCTCAACTTCTTGAAAACAAATGAAATCTAGAACACCCAACTATTGATAGTTAATGTGCATGCATAATTTATGGTAGGACTCTATAACACCTTCGACATTCTATTTTATAAAATTAATTGGGATGAATCTTCCATGGATAATTCTTTCTCCTCATCTTTTTAATATTATTATAATCCAAGCACCACAAAAATTTTTCCCAATAATGATTGTTGGTTTGGAAAAATACAATCTTAGAGTGAAATGGAGTGACATTTAGTCCCATCCACTTCCCAAGGAGATTCCATATCACTACAATGTGGAATACGGGACTCTCCCATGGTAGTGACACTTGTAGAGGGCATCCCAACATGAAAATAAATTATTCGTAAACACTTAACTCAATAAACATGGATTTGAGAGGATGCAAGGTCACTATGAGATTGGAAAAGACTTTAGGGAGGGGGAACTTTATTCATAATTATCATTACTATTCCTAGTGTATTTTGTGTTAGCCACTATAGTCCAACCATCATTGCTTCTTACCACATTTTTAGTTTTTTGTGGTGCCTAATTGATGGATTGGATTGAGTAGACCATAAGGGGACAATCACAAATTCTATGGTCAAGTTCTTGATATCTAAGACACTTTTTCATGAGATTGAAGTAGGTGACCTTTTTTTAGAAGTGTTTCATCCCTACTTGCATATTAATGTAATATCTAAGTCATTTTTCAAATCAACCTCAACAAAAACAAAACATTTATTTGGGCATGTATAATAAAACACATGAAATTCATGAAAAAACACTTGCATTATGGGTTTGACAATCATGTTGAGGAATTATCATAAAGGAAGATAAATACCTAGAAGCTCAACCCATATAGGCACCTTACATACTTTGAAATTATAGGTGTAAAGGGGCACAATTATGAGTGTATTCATTAATAACTAGTAGCTTGACCTAGAAAGGAGAGAATGGAGTTGAGGGGGTTCCTTAAAAAAGAACAAACAAGAAAAATTAGTAATTGTTTTAACACTAGTAACTTGAAACCACAAGGGTAACTAGTGGTGTGGAATTCAAACATAAAGAGAGTCGTTAGAAATGATACAACCATCATAATAAACAATAAGAAAAATTTATTTTTATTATTTACAAAAATCATCAATAACATGTAATTGTAAACAAACATCATATTAAGGAAGGTTAAAATTATTTTTCAATATCATAAACTTACAAAACAAAATTCTAACATCATTTCGATATCATCCTTCCTAATATCTTAAATAAAATTAACATTATAAATTATGTTTTCTCTTAAAAATTAATATTATAATTTAATAAATATAATCTTAATTTTTAAAATCCCAAAAAACAATAGGAAAATAGGGAAAAACAAGCAAACAAAAAACTAGATATACATGGAAACCGTAGGTACTTTCTATTTCATGTTTAATAGAAAAAATGATTACTTCCACCATTTCATGGTCGAATTCCTTTGACATCGTTCCTCCTCATGTTGAACCCATGCCTTGAATATAAGTTTTGGCTTGTTTTTAGTTGATTTGGCTGCATTTTATATGTAAGAAAATATCATTCCTTTTAACTCTCACCAGCTATGGGAGGTTTTTTTTTGCTATAGTTATGTTTTTAGTTGTAGATTTGACAAATTATATTAAATATAAACTATCTATATCTATTTTTAAGGGGGAATATAAAATTTTATTATAGTTTTGATTTTTTAAATATAATTTTATCAAGTTTAATTTGTAAATTTAATAATTTAATATTAATTATAAAAATAAATTTTAGATCATATATAAATATTAAAGCAAGATATTTTCTTATCTAATTTCCACTTATCTTTTTTACATTTAAATTGGTAGGTAATAGACTTTACAAACTAAATTTGATATTATATTTTGTTTGTTATAATTTTTATTTAATAATAATTTTTTATTCGATTTTTTTTTTAAATGTTAATATAAATGTATAAATAAATAATATTTTTATTCAATTTAAAAAAAACTATTATCCAACAATTTAATAATAAAACAAACCTTAATAAAATAAGGTACAAAAGAAATTAAATATTTCAACTGAAGGTATCAATTTCTTTTAACAAAACTAAAACATAATATAATTTATAAATCAGAACTAAACTAAAACATAACATAAGACAATATCTTCCCACTAAATTTTGAGACCATTACACTAAAACCATCTCAAAAAAAGAAAAAAAAAAAGAAAAAAATAAATAAAGAAAGTACATAACCAATAATACTAAAAACCGAAATAACTATAAAGCACCCAAACCACCTTACAAGTACGAAAATCATAAAACAAAAGATCATATGCACTTGAATCAGAGGTAGAGAGAAGCATAACGAAAACACGGACTAGTAAGCTGCTGTTGTATTCGAAGTTGGAGGACTCAGATCAGTAACTTCTTGGTTTCTGATTTTTGGCTCTCTGTTTTTGCAGATTTTTAGTGTCGATCTGATTGTGGTCCTTGATCCTTGATCATTGCTATTTTTTTATTCTTAATTTTCTGTTTTAATTTTTTATTCTGTTAATTATTATTATCTACCTTCCGAACTTTACTGTGCATGAGTACGAGACCCTTAACCCGTATGTTTATCCTATCTAATTAAAAAAATCTCCATCCAAAAGCTCAAAACTCAAAATAAGGAAATTCAACTGTACAAATTGGAGCACAAATTGGAAGAACGTTCTGTTTCAAACCCGTTGGACCAACTTCATCCCTTGCTGAAACCGATAACTATTTCCATAATCTTTAAAGAGATTACACGTTCTCCTTTAATGGACTCAATAGTACATTCACATGAGACCGTCGTCTTTATTTGCAAGAGCAGAACAAATCCATGTTTTTAAGTCTGACATCCTTGATTTTGTTGAACATGAACCTCACCTAACTAGGTTGTGACTGAAAAGTGATCCAACCTAATCACATTTTAGAATGACTCGGGTATATGATATTTGTCTAGTTTCTCACACTGCATAATTTTGACGATCATAACAATATGAAATATCAATGACCACATCTATTATCATGGAGACGAATATATGGTTATTTTTCATGGATTATTGAGGATTGAACCCTAAAACTATCATTAGTGCGGTGGGTGTTCTATCGCTTAGTTATATTATTTATTTTATTTTTTTGTTTTGTGTGTTATTTATATTTTCAACATATTTTAAATTATATTTATTTATTCATTTTTTATTATAATTTTAAGATAATTTTAATTTTTTTAAATTATTTGAAATTCAAATTAAAGAATTCATTTTATCATGTTAAGAAACTCTTCCATTTAATTATTGGCCATTTTAAATTTTAGACTATAGATTAGTCTTTAAAAATATAATTGTATGAATAATTTATGTTTTCAATTTGAGAAAAATTTTAATTATAAATTGCTTTAAAAATATATAAATGTATGGATAATTTATATTTTTAATTTGAAAAAGAATTTTAATTATGAAAATTTAAGAGTATTTCATTTATATTTTATTTTTCATAAGAACATCATTTTGATAAGGGGATGAAAATCACTTGCAAATATATCAAAAGTAATTTTTATTAAAAATCTTTAACACAAATATATACTTATAAAAATGATAATAACATAAAATAAAATTTCAAATTTTTTTAATAATATTATACTCAAACAAATGTTGAAATTTTACTTACCAAATGATCCTTCAAGAATTTTCCATGATCAACATAAATACTTAAAAAAATAAATAAAAAAATAAATAAAAATAAATAAATAAACTACAAACTCAAACTCAAAGAAACAACCTCATTAATATGAACCTTGATCAGAAACAAAGGCAAAGATAAAACCTCATAATTCAAACAACCATAGTTTCAAACTTTAATTGTATCTATATAGAAAAATTAAATTCATTATAAGTTCATGCCAATTTATTATATAAATTTTGATTACATAAATTCTCTACAAAAAATGTTCAATTTAAATTTATCATACAAATTTGTGTACATAAGTATAATATAAATAACACATTAAAAAGAAAAAGAAAAAAATATACATAATTACTTTTAACTAGATTAAATAGTATGTGCAATATAATAAGGGGTCTAATAAGCAATCCAAAATCAGAGAGAGATTGTCATACAAGATTTACAAGAGCATATTGAATATCATGAGATTTGGTGATAGTCATCAAAATGTTATAGTCTAAATGCATGCATAGAAGTGACAAGGAACTTACCTAAAATTTTTACAATGAATAAAGAAAGTTTCTAAAAGCATGAAGAAGTGATGATTCTGGAAAATGAAATATATGCATAAATTGATTTTGTGGTTGTGCTCACCTAAACTCAATCTTTAATAACTTCACTTAGATTTATATATTGTGATGTTAATCATCTACAAAATAATTTCTTCTCCTTGCCTTATATTGGCAGCAACATTCTAAACTTAGAAAATAATAAGTTTTTTAAAGCTTTGGTTGAAGATTAGATCAGGGTTTAAGTATTGTTTATTTATCAAGTCCTAGAGCATAAGTTAAAATATCAAAAATAAAAAATCTCTTATTTTAAAAAAAAAACTGTTATTTAAAACTCTAGTAATGTATAGATAATTGGATGGATTAAAAAAACATAAAAACAATATGAAAATAATAAATACTTTAACAATTATTTATTTTAATTATTAATCGATAAATATACAAACATCTTAAAATCATACTATTTAATAAATATTAAATACTTAAAAATCATCTAAAAATGTTTAGATAACCATAATTTTAATTTTAATTGTTTTAAATAGAAGAGATAATAATAATTGGAAATGACTTGAGATGAAATTAGTTTGCCCTCTATGGATGACTGTTCTTTATGCTTCCACTTTTGCTATTTTATTTCACATATTCATACAGAAAATATATACATAGTTGCACCCAATTTAAATATAAAGTGGACAAATTAAAAAGATCCACAAGTTAAAAGAGCGTGAGATACACTTGGGAATGAATTTAATAGTTCGACTTTACAAATTTTCTTTGTTTTTTCTTTAATAAATCAATTCCATCCTGCGTCGGAAACTCTGCAAAAAAAATAAAAAATTCCAGTTGACTATTACAGATTTATTTCAGACAGTTTAACCATGACAAATGTATATAGGAAACAGACATAACAAACCTCGTGGATTCGGACTCCGATTCACTGAACACATTTGTTGTTGGGGAAGCATATTCATAAGAGTTTAGCAGGACTCTTGGTTTTGTGGTTCCGCGCTCGAATCCTGCGACGCGACATTATGCCATACTCGCCGAAATCATCGGTGCAGAAAACATTAACGTACTTCAAACACAGATATGAAAACGCCACCCAAAATACTGCCACGCCAACGTAAAGCCCAAAAGTAGTTACAGCCAGCGGATTGAAGGCTTTCCTTGCTAAAACTGTTCTCCGACTGCAGTTGGGAGTCTCAATGGATTTCTTCACATTACTTTCCATGTTATAACTGCATCTACATTGGGCATCTTCTTCTTCACCGTGACATAAAACGGAGATGACCAGCACAGCAACAACAAGAAGAGTGGCCTTCATATGACCTATTCCTGCCATTGCTCTCAACTTTCTTTACAAATAACTCAGAATCGTAGATTTGTATTTACTGTATTTGTGTGGTCTGCGTTTGCAATGGGTTCAATTTATCGCCTCCCTCGGCGGCACCCAAGTCATCAATGAATGATTTTACACGCCAGAAAACATATTAGCGGAAGATCGTAGGAGAAAGTGAAGAAAAACGAAGAAAAACAGAGACAAATTATGCTCGATTCTCATGCTTCAAACCAAGTAAAGACAAAACAGCATCAAGTGTTTATTACAATTTAAATATCAGATTGAGGAGAAAAGGTCGTCACTCGGAAATACTTTGATAAAATTGTTTTTTTTAAAAAAAAAAAAAAAACAAAGTTTGGGACCTTTTCCAATTATCCTTTAAAAAAAGGTGAAATACATTAGAAACTGATTTATTTAGGATTAATAATGTAGATTAAGGAAGTAGTAATAGTTTATTTCGATTAAAAGATTAGATTGAAGAGGAAAGGATTTTTAATAATAATTTTTTTTTTAAATTACAATTTTATTATTTTTAATGTTTTTCCACATTTTTAAATTTTATATATTTTTTAATTAGTAGTTAATAAATGACACGACAAGAAAGCTAAGGGGCGCATAGAAGTTGAAGAAAGTAAGGTTCAATTGAATATAAATAGATTTTTAAAGGGAAAAATGTAAATAAAGAAGCTACGTAATTTAAGAGAAGAATGTAAATAGGCAAGCAAAGTAAACCAAAGGGTCTATAAGAGTATCAGTACAATATTTTTTTTCTTTTTAATGTATTCTAATAATTTATCAATAATTATATAATAAAATGTTTATATAAAAAAATTAAGATAATTGTTATTTACTTAAAGAAATTAAATCATTTTCATAATTAAATATAATAAATAAGACTAAATGAAATTTTTTAACAAGCAATGAACAAAGGAAAATAATTGAGATAATGAAAAAATACACTAAGATATAATTTTTGGAAGTTTAAGAATGTAACAATGGTTTGAAATGGATGATAAATTTATTTATGAAATATTGAATCTTGTTTGTTAAGTAGAAAATTTGACACTTATTAGTATGCTATCAATTTTATCCTTTCTATCAAATATGACTTGCATTTTTTACTATTAAATATGTTATATTGTGCCAAATCTATATTAATTTAGTTATGGATTTTAAATGTTCTTATACATATATATATATAACATTGTAAAGTTAGTTTTATATATATATATATATATATATATATATATATATATATATATATATATATATATATATATAATACATTGTGTATTTACTTTCTTTAATTTGAAAGTGTAATATCTGATTTGATTTCTTCTTTATATTTATTACCTAGTTCACCACAAACTTTCCAATCAAGAAGACCAAAATATTGCAACATATAATTAATTATATATATATATATATATATATATATATATATATATATATATATATATAACATTGTGTATTTACTTTCTTTAATTTGAAGGTGTAATATCTGATTTGATTTCTTCTTTATATTTATTATCTAGTTCACCACAAACTTTTCAATCAAGAAGACCAAAATATTTATGAGTCAGGGAACCATAATAAAGATGGAACTAGATATCCCTTATGCCAGAATTAGATCCAATATAGTTTTTATGACATATAAAAGTAATCTCAAGTAAATAATTTACAACTATGTGAACATTTACCTAAAATATTTTTTGGTACAATTAAATGATGTAACATTTCAATAAATATGGATTTATTCCAATCCACTAATTTTTCAAATAGGATGTTTTTTTATATAACATTAAAGATATTAAAATTTGGGTTTCATTATAATTAGATTGCAATATTAAATGATATAGGAACCTAGTTTTAGTAGAATCATATTTCAACTCAAATAATATCACAATCCTATTTTATAACAATCTCATTTAAAAAATGAATTTTATAGCATCTCCAAACTTTTTAATTTTCTATTCTTGTTAGATTAAAAATATTAGAAGCACTTAGATCTAAAACAATGTAGTTTTTCCTTACTCAGTTTATATCCATGTTACTTTCTAAACAAAAAAAATATAACTGTGTGGAATAAGTATATATTATATAGGAGAGGTGGAAGTAGTTGAGTGTGCACATTTATTATTTGTTAAAATAATATGTATTAGCTGTTCAATTTTTACTTTAGACTAACCAATCACATTATGACATGTCACCATCTTAACAATTAATGTAATAATAATATGCATTTTTTTAATACTATATTTAAATTAGTATATTATAATAGTATGTCCCACTTTATATAATTAAGGGGTCACTACACTTTAAATATCTCTTCTAATTACTTTGAGTTTGAGTCATTGATATCAACAAAATTAATATGTTTTATATTATATATACAATGATGTAGTGCATATACATTTTTTAAAATTTTTTATGGACTTTTAGTGAGATACAATTTTATTTGATTAAATATTTTTTATATACATTTTAAATTTATTATATTAAATAAATTTATATTGTAAAATTACCTCCATTTCAAAATGCCAAAAAATATATAAAATATTAAAATTTCAAATGAATTATTTTTTATGTTCATATGTGGCACACATGAAATATGAACCCCTAAATATATGGGTTTTCAGTACTAATTTCCTTCCCTATAGCCTTGTTGATATTGGTACTCCTCCCCTATATCCTTGTACACATCGTTTATAAATTATTTGATCTCATTTTCTCTTATAAGAGTGTAAGGATCTAATTCTTTATCTTAACTAAATTATTAAAGACATCTACAAAATTCAAACATCATTATCTTTTGTATATAATAATATTTAAAAATAGTATTTCAAAAAAAAATTATTTCTCTTTCAAAAATAATAATATTTTTTATAATATTATTTCAAAAAATTGATTTTTTTAAACTAATAATCAATTTTAGCTTCACATCATAAATGTAATATAAATTCAATGAGAAAAATCATTAATTTTAAAATAATACTAAAATTGTAATTTTTAAAAAGCATCAATAAAGAGAACTTGTATATTTAAAGAAAGAAACTACTTTAAAAAAAGACATAAAGAACTTTGAAAAACACAAATATTATGCACTATAACATTATGTCTAAAAATAGTTATCCCCCTCAATATTTTTGGAAGCAATTAATTGAAATAGTTGTCACAAATTCTAAGATGCTTAAGTAATTACTAATGAATGTTGACATGATTATGTATCAATTAATAAAAGGTCGTTAATTATTTTATGTTATTTTTCAAAATGTATTATTTATGAAAAATTCAATGTAATTATAATATAAAATTGAAGAAATTTAAACATATTTTAAAGTAGAGATAGTAGAATATCACCAAAAACATATAAAAATATTTAATAAAATAAATGATTATAAAGTAATATTTGATAAACCATACAGTAATTGTATAAGCAAATAGGTGGTTAATAGTTCTTCTTGAATATGTTATTATAATAAATAAATAAATAATCAATTAATTTTTAGTCAAAATAATTTTTATAACAATTTTAGGAGAAATTATACTTACATTTTTAAAGAAACATTAATTGTATGTAGAAAAAGATTGTCGTTAGTTCAATTAGTATACAATTTATTAAAATAAGACAATTTTTATTGATAAATGACAGAAATTATTGTAAAAAAAAATTAATCCTTCAAACAAAACTTAACCAAAAAATATGATAAATTAATATACTATAATAAAAAAATAAAAAAAATAAAAAATAAAAAATCAATCTTAAAAATTAATATCTTTGAACAATTTTCAGTTACATATATTTAAAATACTTTTTATAACTATTATTGTGCTAACTTGATAATATGCACTCTTCTTCATTATTATTGTAATTATTAATTATATTAATTGTGTATTGCTTCCCAACCTTCCAACGGCCACCATATATGCAAACTACACATGTAAGTAGTGTCAATTGAGGGTATATTATTAATATTAAATAAACTATGGAAGAATGAGTATATATCTATATCTTTTACAATTTACAAAAATTATTGCTGTAAAAGAAGTTAAAGCATTGCATTATCATCAATCAATTTGTTGAACTTTCGTAATAAATGATACTTTATTATTTATCATTTTGTCTTTTCTTTCTACTAGAACACACACAAATATCAAATATTCTTCTTTGAATTATGAAATGAGAGTTCTATCTTTATCTTTATTTATATTTAAAACTAATATTAATGAGACTCCTTTCAAAGATAATCCCACTCGAAAGAACGGAATAAAATCAAAACTTACAGTTAACTTTGCACCCGATTTAAATCTAACATGGATAAATTAAAAAGACTCGCAAACAAAAGAAAGTGAATTACATGGAGGAATCAATTTAATGTTTAACTTTATTCTTTTAAAATTCCAATTTTTTAAATTTGATTTTAATTATTTTTATACAAAATTGAATAAATTTCTAATCTAAAAAGCCAGTGAAATAAAAAATATTTACCTAATTATCAAATCAATATGTTTTATTGTTTAATTTTTACATCTTTATTTTGGAGGGGAGAAGAGATCAATGGAAGAGTTTGGAATACATCATTTATATTTTTCCAGGTGCTTATGTTATTATAAGAGGGGATTTCAACTCTATAATCTCTCTTGAAGAGAAGATTGGTAATAGAACGCTAGAAACTAGACCAATCTTCTTGTAAATTTATCCTCTCATCACAATCTTATTAATATCAATTTAAATAATGGAATCATTACTTGGTGTAATCTTAGAGTTGGTCGAGATCGTATTGCTAAAAGATTGGACACATTTATTTTGAATGAGGATTGATTAGTCTAGGGGAGACTCCCCAAATCTAGAGTTCTTAACAATGTTGAGTCTAACCACTGGCCTATTCTAATACATATGGGGTACCCTCAGTCTCGCAAAACACTTTTTAGATTCCAACTCATGTGGTTTAAACATATCGATCTTAAGAACAAAATTCAGGAATGTTAGAAGAAGGGCAACCCTCTTTCTAGTACCAAAATGCATAATTTTGTTAAAAAACATTACTATGTTAGATCTCAAATCAAGAGTTGGAAATGAAGTGACTTTGGACACATTACAATGAAAAAACATGAGATAGAAAATAAGATGGATTCAGATAATGAGACCATGTGGCTAAGAGGCATTTCTAAAGATCTCAGAAAAGGGGAGCTAGGTCTAATTAATCATATAGAAGAGTGGAATTTAAGTGAGGAAATTATGTGGAAGTAGAAATTGAGAATCTCTTCACCTCAAGAAGGGACCAAAACACTACTTTTTTCAATTTAAATCCCTTCTTAATCAAATATTTTTTAACCACATTACATCTCTTGAAAAGGAAGATGGGAAACCTGAGTTCACTTTATAGGGTATTTCCAATATTGTGAATATTTATTATTCGAAGATATTTACTAATGTTCCTTTGGATATGGATACACAACAAATGATTCTTCAAGATATGCCTACACTTAGTTCGACCTCAGATAATTATGCCCTTATTTATAAAATTTCTATGGAATAATTAAGTGTATTGGTCTTCAGTATGAGTAAAGGGAAAACCACAAGTCTTGGTGGGTTTCCTAGTGAGTTTTATCATGAATTCCAGGAAATCATCAAGGATGATTTGGGGGTAGTTGTGGAAGAGGGAAGGACTACTAAATTCATCCTTAAACAAATCAAAAAAACTTATATTTCATTGGTTCCTAAATCTTATAATGTTACGCATATCTCAAGTTTTCATCCTATTGCTCTTTGCAGTGTTGTCTACAAAATTATCTCTAAAGTCATGGATAGTAGAATGAATCCCCTCACAAAATCATCTCCCCTGTTTGAGGGTACATTGAAGGAAGATAGATTGTTGATGAGATTTTCTTGGCTCAAGAAGCTTTCCATTCTAAGCATCTCCAAAATTCTATAGCAATGTTTATCAGATTGGACCTTTTTGAAGCATATGATAGAGTGGACTGGGACTTTCTCTTAAGAATGCTCAAGTAGTTTAGTTTTTCAAAGGAATGGATTCTATGGGTTCAAGGATGTTTTACTTCAGTTTCATTCTTTATTATTGTGAATTTCGTGACTTTTAAGATATTTTTACCTTCCATAAGAATCAGGAAAGGAGACCACCTGTCTCATTATCTGTTCATTATTATGGCAGATAACCCAGGTCAAATCATAGCCAAAGGAAGAGAAGACGAAACTATTGAAAGCATCACCTTGGATCATGGTCTTGAGATTATGATGCTTTTGCAGTTTGTTGATGATTCCTCTCTTATGGGAAAAGCAACCAATCTTGTAGCTTCCAATTTTATCAAGAAGTTGCATCTCTTTAGTAAACCAACTGGGCAAATTATCAATGATGGTAAATCTAAAATTTTCTTCTTTCATACCTTGAAAACAAAAGAACCTATGATCTTTGATAAGATTCACTTTAGAAAAGTTGAGTTATCAATTACTTATCTGGGAATCCCTCTAAATCATACAATATTATCAGAATGAGGTTGGATAGTGGACAAATTGAATGCTGAAATTTTTAATTGGATTCACATATGCCTTTCTAGAGGAAAAAGAATGACATTAATGAAGTCAGTGTTGCAATTTATTCCTATCTTATTCTTATTGATCCTCCATGTTCCTAAAGGTATCTTTAATGATATTAATCACAACTTCCAGTAATTCTTATGGAGAGGAATGCAACTCACTAAAAAATGGTCTTTAGTGAAATGGAAAACGTTTTGTCTTAATAAGCATGATGAGGTCATGGCTTCCATTCTACCTAGGTTAATGGTCAATAACTGGTTGTGAAACTGTACTAGCATTATTTTAAATTCCATTTCTAGTTCAATTCTCTCTATAACTCCATTTCTCAATATTAAGACCAGCCTCTTAACTACATATTCAAAGAAATCTAAGTTAACCATTTGTGGTCTAAAGTCTAATTTTCCTTGTGGTTATTTAATCATGGTAGAATACTTACATGTGATCAATTAGTTAAAAGGGGGTTCAATGATGTCTTTAGATGTGTTTTTTGTTGCAATGATGAGGAAAACATGTCTCATTTACTTTTATATTTCTCCTCTAGCACCAAGATGTGGAATATTCTCAAAGATCAACTAAACATCCCTTGGATTGGCTTATCTTCCATCGTTAAACCTCTAGAGGAATAGAAAATAATCCTCCACCTTGACGATTTTTCTAATCAAGTCCTTTGGATATGGGTGCCTCTCCTTTTGTGGAACATGTGGAAGGAACATAATGCAAAATTTCCAATCAAAGGGACATTGATAGCTCATATATTTGGCTCTGTACGATCAACAACATTAGAGAATTTTTTTCTTCACTTGCTGAAGTGCCCTTGCGATCTTCATTAAAAAAGAACTCTAAGTTTACAAAGACTTCTTATTACTTCATTTCAATCCAGTCCTCAACTTGCCTCCAATGCAAAAGGTCATGTTTTTCTTCCAATCCATGGATTCAACAAAATTTATACTAATGGATCCTCTAGGGGAAACCTAGGAATTATGATTATCACCTTCTTTTTTCCTATTAAAATTGGTACCAATACCAATAATAGCATAGAAGGGTAAGACATCATTGAAGGACTCATTGAAAAGTGTAAATTGGGTTGGAAACACATCCAACTGATCATTGACTCAAAAAATTGGATTCAAATGTTGTCTTAGATGAATCTTTATAGTCCTAAAGGTTGGAGAATGAGCTAATTTTTCATAAAATCCTTCGTCTTCAAATAAAATTCAATAGGGTTTTATTCATGCACGCTTCTAAGCAGTTTGATAAGGTGGCTGACACTCTCTCTAATTGGGCTCTTGACCACTCTAACATGAAGGGATATGGTCTTCCTCCCTTATGGTGCACATCTCATCTTAGAGAAGTGGTTTTGATAATGATTGCCTTATATGACAATCAAGAAGCCAATCCCATTTGTAGCTAATTGGATCAATTTTGGCTTCTCTCTTCTTTTTGTCAATAGTTGTTACTCTATGGATGTTTGGAGGATGGTAGCCTCTTCTCTTTTTTATGATGCTAGATAATAAGCTCCCAACGTTGGTCAAGTTGTTTCGGTGTTAGTTATTCTTTTGACTTCAGTTGTTTGCATGAGTTTTAAGAAAATAATATTGTTAGTTTTTGGTCGGTACATACATGACCCAATAAGTAATATTCTTAAGATTAGCTATGCTTTTGAGCATGCCAAAAAAAAAAGCTAAATGTGAATCTTGAATGATTTTGACAAAAGAAATACCCATACTTCTTTTAACCTAACTCGAATATGACATCTTTGAAATGTTTTTCACAAAAAATAAAAATAAATCAATCAATAAATAAATAAACAAAAAAAAAAAAGAAAAAGAAGAAAAGAAAAGAGAAAAAGAAAAGAAAAGAAAGAAAAAGAAAAAGAATGAGAATGCACATATCTACTTAGAGAAGGCCGCAGTGTTTTGAAAAACAAACGTATCATTTGGAATGTCTTAAAATATATAGGAAACAAACTTCATAAAACTTAAATCTGAACTAATTACTTTTTTCTCAAAACTGGTGATCAAAATTTATTACGTCATAACCCATCCAATGGATTCTGAACCATCTCAAAATTATAGTTGAAAATTTAAACATAAAAAAAAAAAAAAAAATATAAATTTTAAATGTTAAAGTCAAAGTTCAATTTTTTTAAATAAATAACAAAAGGTTATTTCATTAAATAGCCATCAAACACTTCTGGTTGTTGGAAAATTAGTAGGTTGTCAGGGATTTGGGACCGTTGATTCGTTAGTGACAGAAATGACAGTTTGATTTGGGATTTCAAAAGATTTTTATGATCATTCATACATGTCAACACTGAAAAAAAATCTCATATGAATTTTATGGACGTTTAAAGCATTGTGACATGTGTGTCAGTAGCTAGGCAGCGGCAACCTAGTTTCCATACCCTCTTTCCATAACTTGAATTGTTTTTCTTACAAATATGGAATGCAGAAGATTGAGTGCATATTGACATGATCGGGACAGAGGAGTTGAAACTTGAACAATGTCACTCTTGCATTTGTTTTTCTTTATTCAATTTATTTTTTAAGTGATCAGGGTAGTGCCACAGTCACGGTGGTTTTCTTCGTTCATAAAGGAAGGAAAGGGTATTAGAGTAGAGATTTGTTGGCAACGGAGCATATCAATCAGCATTGGGAAGCTAATAGGTAAGTTCGTATTTACTTTACAATGTTTTATTCTTTGGTCTTTGATTTTATAGATATCTGTTTATTTTATTTGAAGGAAAAATGAACAATAAAGAGATCATATTATTGAAATATAGTTGGCCCAACATATTATATGTTAATGCATTTGATTTTTATTTAATTTTAGATTTTAAAATTTACACTTTCAGAGGCAATCTAGATACAAAAATTATCAAGCTTATTTTTATAAGGTTACATTTTTATAGGGTTTTGTTAGAATTTTTAATATGGTTTCACATCTCCAAGAAATTTAGTAAGCTATATGTTTTATAATTTTTATTAATTTTTGTTTTTTTCTTTGAATATGTATGAATTGTGAGTAAATGGATTATATTGTTCATCTTAATAAGGATAAAAGAAAAATATCACTTGTTGATGTTTTTTGTATCCCTCAAGATTCTAATAAACAATGTTATTTCTAAAATTAAATGTTTGATGTTCATCTACATGAAATAAATATGAATCAAAGGGAGAATGAATTTGGGAAGAGGAACAAACATAAATGTGACATAAAATATCATTCAAGTCCAAATAGAAAACAATGTTTCCACATGCTTATGATGTAAAAGACTACAATGGTGTTGAAAGGATAAAGTATTCTTTATGTATAAAATATAAGAGATAAAATCAATTTGCTAAAGATGGGACTACCACCCTACAAGTTAGTAGTCTAAGAATCCATGTAGAATTAGACCCTGATAAATAAATTAATTAGTATTCCAAATATAAAACATATAGAACTAATGGTAAACACTGATAAGGAGATAATCATATAAGTGATTGCAAATATGTATTTTGTTTCCAAACATGATTAAATTTAGAACTCTACAAGACAATTTTTGACTTGAACATGTATAAAAAAAATCCACACATGCCTCCAAAATATGAATACTTTGAATATACAAATACCATATCTAGAAAATAGTTTGTACAAGATGTGAAGGGGTTATATTGAAAAAAGTGAATTCGTAGTATGTTTTACTCAACTTTAGTTGATGAAAATGTCGATCAAACTATTGAACAAAATTTCATAGTCTATATTACCTATTATACAAATGAGGGAAGAGGTAAATGTTTAACAAAATTTAGATGCATCCTTCAAATAAAAGATGCAAGATCTCAATCTATGTATGATGTCATGATAACTATTTTAGTAGAGATGAATTTATCCTTGATGAAGTTAGTTGGATTTGAATGTGATTGGACTTTTACCATGAGTGGTATCCATGAAGGTTTATCTAATAAGCTTCATTTAGATGTTTCTCACTTATTATATATTCATTTCATATCCCATCAAGAAGCACTAGCATCAAATAATGTTTCATCTTATTTTCCATAGCTACAGTTCATTGATAAATTTTTAAACAAAGTTTACTCATGGCTTGGGAAATCTATTAAAAGACGTGGCAAATTAAGAAAGATAATGGATTCATTTCAAATCATTAGGTATAAGGTGTTTTAAATTAATCAAATTAGGTTCTCTATATAGGAAATCTCATGGAAAGGATTGTCAAATTCATCCTTGATTTGTTGAAAGAATGTGAGTTAGAGAAGAAAAACATGTATGATTTGCAAATATTTTTTCAAGTAAAACTTTGCATCCATTTACTTGAGCACATGCTTACTAATTTGAACAAGTTGTATAATTCTTTCAAGTGGATCATGTTGAAATTACTTCCTTTCGTACTTATTTGGATATTACTATTGATATGATTTGTAGGAGATTTCAAAGAGACATATTTGGGACAGATACAATACATATTTCATCTTTTTTAAATAGCGAACAAAGAGGAACTCTTTAGTTTCTATATGGAATATGTAAAATATATGTACATCAATTGATATTTGAGAGCTTACCGAACTCACAACTATCAAGGACACTATTACATTATATATGGAAATTTTACTATAGTGAAGTTTATTGACTCTCTAGATACTAGGTTCATCGATTTACCTATATTTAAAGTTGCTAATTTTTTTAGTCCTTGTAATTATTATGATGAGACAAATGATAGAGATAATCAAACAAAATATGGTTATAAATATTATGTGAAAAAATATATTGTTGGGAACTCACCCACTATAGATACTATCAAATGTTTAGGTGAGATGGATTAATTTATTTTTATTATTTATAAATCATACCAAAAAAAATATGTTTAGAGAATGAGATATATGTGGGAATGAACATAAATGATTTGAAGGGTTTCCATGTTTAATGTAGTTATGACAAGTTGTTTTTGTTATTCCAAAGAGTAAGACATTATGTGAAAGTGGTTTATCAAAGTCAAATAGGATAAATAATGTTGATACATCTAGACTTTCTTTGAACACATTGCATATGCCAATGTTTCTCTCCATTTGTGCACCTCATACTCTAAAGGAGGTAGATTGAAATAATACTTATGATGCATGGAAGCATATAAAAGTGTGAAATCCTCTTCCACTAGATTATTAGTAATAGTCTTTTAGTTCTAAAATTATCAAGTTATATTGATCTGATAAAAGTAATATAGTGAGTTTCATGTCACTAGTATTTTTATTTCAAAAAATAATTATGTGTGATTTGATAATTCAACTCACACAGATAGGATTGTGAAAGATAAATAAGGTGAGTGTTTCTAGGAGAGATAAGTGGTAGAGAGATTAGTGGGATAAAACATGAATCTTTTCTCCTTATTTTTAAGAGATTGTTCTATATATAATATAATGTATTTCACATGTATAAACAATGAATTATGATTGACCTCAAACTTATGTTGTGTAAACTTCACCTTCAAATATTTCACCATTAAAAAAATAATCTAAAATGGAGCAATTTTTACATCTAGTATCAGAGTAGGTTATCCAAGACTCTCTGATCATTGTTTATTTGTCCATTTACTAATTTTACACACAATAGTATGTCTATGTTGTGCAAACCAAAAATAAATTCCATCATTGCGTTTGTTCAAAATTCTTGCATGTTAACAATAGTTAAATAGTTAAGCCCATGTGTGACCCTATTACAATTCACCATCTACTTACATCTCCCTCATATTTGCATTCTTTCCATGCTTTCCATTGTTCTTTATTGTAATTTTTGTTCATAGTTTCACACACAACATGCACACATGCATGCGCAACCACACACACACACACACACACACACACACACACACACACACACACACACATGCATGCATGCATATGTATGTATGGATGTGATACATACATATTATATGTATGCATGTATGTATGTACGTGCGTACATACATATAGTATGTGTTTATGTATTTATGTATATATGTATATATACATGTATAGAAGTATGTACATACATACAATATATATGTATGTAGGTACTACACACACAAATATATATATATATATATATATATATATATATATATATATATATATATATATATATATATATATATATATATATATATATATATCGACATATCCATATAGATACACCATACATTTCTTCTTGAATGTTTTGGTAATTTTTGGTTTATAAATTGTTGGATTTGGCATCAAGAGTTTAAATCACATTTTTATAGGATCAAGGGATCCTATAATAATTGTGGTAGTGTATATGCATGAGAATAATAATTATTATTTGATTTACATTTATGGGTTGCATTGAAAATTTCACCTAGACTTAGCATTAGAATCAGATTTATGATGGTGCATTTATCTTCCCTTTGTCTGATAAGCTAGATGATTGATTATTTCACGTGAGATCCCAATCTATAATGGTGAAATCATCCACTACATTGAATGGAACTTTATTAATACCTATTGTTTTACCTCATGGATCCTACCATTCAATGTTCTCCATAGATCAGTACATCTACAGACCTTGGCATCCACAACTACAAGGATCTATGGATTATATGATTTATACAGCATATTTGCTTGATGAATCATATATCCTAAATAATTAAAGTTAGTTCATGCCTCTCATCCTCCATGATATCTCCTCAGCCACTCTAACACCTCTCCTCCACATGGCATCTTCAAACTATATCCACCTTGGGGTCCCTTTAAAGGTGCCATAATCCTTCATATCACTTCATAGCCTATAAAAAATTGGGAAAAACTATCATGCCCATTTGTTTTTCTTAAAATATGAGCATGAATACATAATTACCACTAGCAAAATGACAAGGACATGGATCGTTACCAAGATCCATTCCAAACATAGAACATGAGTCTATAATTTTCCATAAAACATTAGATAGATGCACACCATTATTCATTCAACTCTTTACTCAATCCATTTTCCCTAATGAATTTTGCATAAATAATTATTGGATAACCATCAAATTTAACTTGAGCCAAGTTTGAGGAAGTCAAGCACCACATGGTGGCATTAATATTGATCTAGTTCAAACTACCATGGACTGAAAATGTTCCACATGTCATAATATCAGGCCTATGGGTCTCTCACCGATGCAAGACTCATTTCTCGATGACTTTTGAGAGGCTATCATTTTTTAGTTTCATAACACTCTAAGGTATTAAAGACTTGAGCCTTTTGGATAATCCTCTAGACTACAAGATGATGCCATAGGGCATCATTTAGCTAACATACTAAAAGGCCCAAAATTGACTAAGTTAAAAATCCAAATAAAAGTGGTCTTCTCTAGGATTATGGGTCATTCGGATGATTCCACATGGTAACATCTCACTAACCCACTAACTAGAAGGCTTTACACTCTACATAGTCATTTTTGGGATCATGGGTTACCAAGATTGTGTTAAACTGACAACATCTCACTTATCCACTCACCCAAAGGCAAACCTTTATTTACTGCCATCTCTTGGGTTGTGGGTATCTACAGTGATGCCACGTGGTAACATCTTACTCACCCATTTACCCAAAGGCAAAACTTTTTAATGGTCATATATGTTACCATAAGTCATTCAAATGATGCCATGTGGCAACATCTTACTATTCTACTAGCCTAGAGGCATCTATGTAGTAAACTAACTGATGTCACTTATGACTTTTTATTAGAGTGATGCATGGATTCCTCTGAAACACTCACCTAAAAGTCATAAATATAACTAGGGTAAAAGCTTGAAAGAAGATCAAATTCATAATCATCTAAGGTGAATTCTAAGAAGATGACAAGGACAAGCCAATAATGCCAAAATTTGAATAAAATGACTAATTAAAAGTATGCATCCTTTTTTAAAGGTGACTAAGGCCAAAATCCATGTTTTTCTAAGTCATAGTTTATGATTAGATCAATAGTGTCTAAGCTAATATCATAAAAGAGGCTAAGAAATTAAATGGCTAAGCCAAGTAATGCATAAGGAGGGTTGCACAAAGGTCTTATCAAAAAGCTAAGGTAATTTTGTGCAAGGGAACTCACCCCAAAATGGCTAAATAAAAATCAATGCTCAACTAAGTTAAGACCTACAAATAGTCTATAGAGACCAATGCTAATAGCAGTCGATCAATTCAATAAGAAGATATGAGTCAAATGAAGAAACCAACAAGCATCAAGGATTAAATAATATCTCGACACTAAACCAATATTATTAGTGGTTTAGTTGAATCTAAAAAAGTCATTGGGAAAGCTAAACTTGAGGTTTACTCATCTCTTTCAATAGATTACCTATGCTTAATCAAACACCTCATTTTATTAGATGACCTAATTGTTGGGAAGGTAATAAAACAATTAATAGTTCAATTATAAGCTCCTAAGGGGGATTACTTCACAAAAACCCTTTCAATCCTAAACAACACCAAAGATTCATAATAAAACATAATTACCATAAGGCCTAAGATCTTTCATAACAAACAATTCCTTACCAAGTGTCTGAATCCAAATTGTCATAACTAGATATGACTTATTTTACTAATAAGGTTCAACTCAAAACTATATAACTATTTATTCATGACAAGAATAACTATACTAGAAAGCACTATTGCTTATCTCATTCAACAAGATTGATTGTCATTCATTATAAAAATACCATAGCTATTTATCTAAATTTCACTCAATAAGATACATTAAAATTCCATTAGTTGTATGTATTTAGATTAAAAGGAGATGGTCAATACTAAAAAGGCCAACCAATCTCGGCTAGCTAAGCATAATCCATATTATGAATGGTTTAGCCTAACCAGAGTAATAAAAGCAACACACCTTAAAACATAATCTTTTAAAAGATAGTTAGACTAAATCACATTCTTTCAAATAATATTCATTCTTCATACACACACACACATGGTTCATTTAAGACAATACCATAACAAACAACTCAAAATGACTTACACAAGCATTCATAGGATATTTAATAGAAAATTTATATATATTAAGTCCCTCAACTTGGCCAAGATCAAGAATGAATATATAATTCTAGTAGATTCTATTTACAACAAGGATCCCTCCTATGGATGCCTCTTAATCATACATACTAAATAGACTATAAAATAGTTCCTTGAAATAGTAATCAATATATTAAGCTAGTGAAATGCATAAGATAGTGCCTCTTACATGGCCCATAATCAATCATTAAAGCATAAATGTAAAAGGTGAATCTTAAAAAAATCATTCCTTATTTTTTATCTAGTTTTATAAGTTCATAAAACATGACAAGACTATAGCTAAAGAGGAGCTCCTTTTTTCTCCAAGTATAACTTTGGCCAATCAAAGGTGGGCTCACCTCCCAAAAAATTTCCATAATCATTTCAATTATTTAGGAACCTTGGACCAAGACTCTCATATGTAGGCATGTTCACATCATGGTGCAAATTAAATAAAGGCAAACAACAATCAGGATGTCTTGGGGTCTAGGAGATAACATCTCACAAGATGAAAACCAAACATGTCTAATCTAAGAGGTTACCAACCTTGATTATATTTACATAATCCCAATAGAATACTAAGGCACACCCATGAGTAGTGAACAAATAGGCATATGGATGAAGAAATATAAATTCTATAAGTAGTCATGAGAGGCCTTAAGAAAACTACCATCATGTCTTACATGAGAGGCCTAACCCTTATTCCATCATGAATGATTTGACCTTTCTACACATTAAAATTCATTCATGGTAAAACCTTTATCTCAAGGCAAGTATAAGTCTTTAACATCTAGGAATATTATGGAGGATTATCTCAAATTCAAGCTCTCACCCATGTGTGAGAAAGACTATGGGGTGACCCAAGCATAGCCATAGGAAAATAAAGGGAGGAAGAAAACTAGGCAGTCTTACTCCTCTTAACACAACAACTCAAACAGAAAAACATAAATTTCATTTATAAAAACAACAAGATATTCTAGTCAATAGGATACCTACTCGGTGATCTGGACCTTCTATGGATCCTTTCTACACGTTACATCCAACCAAGACATTCCCTCTCCAAGATCTCTTCTTGTTCTTCCTTCCTCCTTTTGGTTGGTCCCCAAAAGTTCCTACCATTCAGATTTTAGATAGTAGAACCATTTTCCAAGATACCCACTTACTAAAATAAGCATTCTCTCTTTATTTAAATCTAATCAGAACATGACATATGTTTGTTCTTTCTTTGAATTAATCAACCACTCCTATTGGCCAGTCCATGTCTTCTTAATAGTGATCTCTTTACCAACCCCTAATGGTGCTTGGAGAATTTATCATATTCTTATGGTTTTTTACAAGATAATCCACCTCCCTACAAAGGGCTCAAGGAAAGTGTCATTAATGGTCAATCCTTCAATTTTGCAAAAAGGCAATCTATACAATTATCTAATTTATGCTCATGCATTGAAGATGACCAGCCAAAGGTGGTTTGACCAGCCCAACAATGATTACCATTCATTAAGATACCCCAAAACTCAATAAGGGGTCAAATGGAATATAAGGCATTCAATTAGGATCAACCAAGGTCCAATACAAGATTAAGGTTAAAGGTGGGATTACACATGATGTAACAATGCCTGGTGTAGTCATTTTTACCTTTGTTTGCAATGACATGTTCTTGAACACTTATTGCACCCATGAAATCTTATATCCTAATAGTCAAAGATTACATTAATAACATGATAAATCATTCAATTTAAACCAATGTAATTAGCTTACCAATAAATTAAAAATGTCATGAAGTGATATTCATATAGTACCTAATGCATATATAATTTTAATTATAACATAAAGAAATAATTCAAGTATTGCTAAACCAACACTTACCTTTTTCATAATCCTCTTACCTTCATATTCAACACCAATAACTGAGTTTAACCATTGGTTTTAGCATAGTCACATTTTTTTCTCATAAGGGGTGTAACATTCTTTTAATTGAAAAGGGCATTGTCCTTGATGTAGGAATGATTGGATCACTTTATAAGGCTTCTAAATCCACTAATTAAGATTTCATCCAAAAACATATTCATCCTTGAACTATAGAATTATTTATAGTGTAGGCAAAACCCACTACTTTTCTAATATATTTAGGGGTGTACATGTCCTAATTTTTTTTGGAATCCTTCAAAGTCTCTCTATACCCTTTCATATACTGTGAAACTTTAAGCCAATTCATGGCAATCTATTGTATTTATATGGATGGTTTCCCCTGTTAGCACCAACTATCATGAGAAACCAAAAATTAGAGTACAACATTCTATGTTATCTTTATTTATAAAATTTAATGTGATTTTATGTTTATACAACTTTGGTCATCCATCTTTTGGTATTACGTCACTTACTGGCTAGAGATTAGTTGTAACATAACTATTCCATAATTACATCATGAGTTATTGATTCTATTTTTATCATGTAAGCAATTGTTTCATTTTATCAATATTTATTATTTTCACTAATCTAATTAGAAATGGTTATGGAAGAGTTTTAAATCCTTCCATTATGCCCAACATAGAAGGTATTTTGGCATGATATATTAAAGAAATTCATTAGAGGATCAAATAACCTCTCACCATGCCCTGAAAAAAGGACTTTGATATGATACCATCATGAAATGTTTTTCACAAACCATCATCACTTGATATCACAATAAAATCTATAGTACACATAACAAAACAAAATCAATTTATCCAACAAGGAGGAAATACCTCTCCATTTCCCATAATTTCTTGCAGGACTATTTTTGTATTTCAACATAACAAGAATTTCTTGATACAAGTCTATAAGGATGCTTTAATTTATGGTCATCATAATTTGAAATTTTTTTAATATAATATATCTAATTTAGATATGGAAATGATCTAGTATCAAACCCAATCTTTTCTTTATGCAAAGCTATATTGCCACACCATATGTCACTAATTGTATTAGATGTTGACTGAATTATAATTAATTTTTAAGGTAAATCCTACTTAAACATATCTTTCTAAATCCATTGAGACTCATAATCCATTTTTTATATGATATTTCAAGAACTCTTTGAATATACAATTTCCTTCTTAAAGAGGAATGATGGTTACTACTTAGAATAAAACAATCCTGCTAGAATAGGCATCGATCCTTGGCTATACCATTATGAGCTCATATAGAAGTTTTAGGACATAAGGGACACTGTTGAATTACCATATCCATTGTTGTCTAAACATAGGGTATTTTATGGATAAGCATATCATGGGGAAAATTCCTCCCATCAAATTCATTATTCTATATAAGAATACACACATGGGACTGCCTCCCATTTTCAATATACCATGCCATTCATGGAAGATTTCAAGCAACTTGTAACCATGCCATTCAATATATATGGGTTGAAAGGATCTCGGTCTATCATCCAAGATATTATGTTTATTTTAACATGAAGTAGGTTCTCAAGACATCCGTCTACTAGCCATTATGATCATGTACCAATTATCTAATTTGTATCCCTTAGGACATTTGTCCACTAGCTAAGAGAATAATATATCAATGACTATGTATGTGGTGCTAAAGACATTAATCTACCAGCTAATATAGTAGATACACAATGGGCTCTTAGGACATTAGTCCACCAACCAATGTAATGTACATAGTGTAACTGATAGTCAATACACAAGGGGCCCTTGGGATATTAGTCCACCATCTAACACAATGCACAAGGTCTAAGAGATAGTCAATAAGTAGGGTACCACAAAGACACTTGTCTATTAGTGAATGCAATGCATAGAGTTAAGAGATACCTCAGTTCTTTTGATACACCCTGGTTCTAAGACCACCATGACTTATGGGTTAGTAAGGATGGGATCTTGAACCTTTATGATAGGGTCCCATCATGACCCACTTAGCTATCATTTTGAATATAATTATTCTCCCTCATACTCACTTGAATTGATAATTATGCACATTCTAACACATGCAACTAGCATAAAAAAACATCACAATCCCTTGAAGAAACATCAACTGATCATGTAAGTGCAAAATCAATAAAAGGATACCAAGTAGTCTGAAAAATGAAATCAAATCCAACATAAAATTCATCAACGAATTCCATGATCAACCTTTAGATCAAAAATTTTGAGGTCAAGAAGAAAATAGTATTGGTTTCCAAATAATAAAATAAAATCTCAAATAACTTTAAATAATTTTGGCAAGCACGTTTATTAAAAATTAGATCACAATAAGTTCATTATGTGACTTGCAGAGTCACTAAAATGGAAGAAGGAATAAGGTAAGATGGAATTGGTCCCACCAACCATTATATATAAGACTCCTCATGGATCTAATTACCGATTTATCATGCCAAATTTCATTATTTTTTGATTACATTTAATAAAATATAGGATGGCATTACACCACTGCCACTATGAAAAATGATATTTTTAATCTTAGGAATAATATCTAGGAGGGTGTTACACTAGTAGAACTACATAAAAGGATATTATCTAGTATATGGTACCTTATGCCTCTATGGATGTCATACTTACATATATATTGTATTCACCACCTACCAAGGAGTGATTTTGAATTAAAATATGGCCTTACCTACTTTATCGTGAAAATTTAGATATAATTCTACCTGTAATTAGCTCCCACCCAATGTTTATGGCAAGAGATATGCAAGGCTACCATTTCAAGATAAGGGTGCCTTTACGGCTACCACCTTCTTAACATTGTAGACACATAGTACTATGCAAGTACCCAAGATAGTTAGCAATTCCTAATATCAAAATTGAAAAAATTTCATTATGAGAAGAGTTACAATACTAGTTGTATTCATTCAATTGTTGCCACATATGTTCACTATAATTCAACATGATTTCCAGTTCTTTTAGGATTTCTTCAGCAAATCAATATTTCTATAGATGCAAATGCACCTATTGATTGATTTATCATCATATAATTAGGGATATGTAAAATTACTTTAATCCATTCCCTATAGTCAAAATCCAAAAATATTCAATCAACCATTTTCCTTGCATGCATAAACATAATATATGAGTAGGTATGTGTTCATGTATATAAATGTGTAAATTATCAACCTAAATTTATCCAACTATAGCATGCTCTTTTATGAAGGAATAATTATTTGATGACATACCTACTTGAATTTCTTCCAAGGTTATTTATCTTACTTTACAATCAAAATTTAAGCTTACCACTCATCCTAGTTATCATAATGAAATACTAAAATTATTCATAATACAATCCATATCTTGAAAATTAGATTCCTAGCATTCCATGGTTCCTCAAGTGGTTCCCATGTTCTAAACAACAAGGACACATTCTCTATAACATTCCCACAATTCAAGCATATGTAATCAACATATCCAGGTGATTTCACAAATTCAAGAGAGAGGTTATTTAATCCTTTTCATATCTATCAGTTCAATTAATGACATCTAAGATTTATCTCCAACATTACTAACCAACATCAATCATATTTTTAGTCCATCCTTAATACAATAATAGAATATAAAAGTGTAATTATTTATGCTAGGCACCATAATAAATAAACAACACACTCATTTTATATGCAAATATAGAGATAAAAATTATATATATCTAGTACTAGGTGTTGCTTAACAAGAAGGCTCAATGTCCTCTCAAAGAGAATATTTTATCACAAGGATTTCATGCTTTTTTAGATTATAATAATTAAAATAAGTAATTAGAGATTATAAAAAAAGCTGGTTCACATAATCAATTGATAACCAAACTTAAGCATCCCTTAATTAAGAATTCTTAAGGCAAATTTGTGCATAATGACCAATAACTCCATAACTAAAACACATAGACTAATAAGGTCCCTTCCTAGCTCCATTTCTTGAGGTTTGCTTCAATATTGCATTGGGAGTCTTCATAAGTCGATGTCATGTTTGAGTACCACACTTCCTATGGTACTCACAAAGTTAGTTCCTACTTTATTTCTATTATTAGGCTCCAAGTATTTCCCAATCCAATCATCCCTTCTCTAGGGTGAAGATGCTCCTTTTTGCAACATAAAAACATGGGGTAACATTTACTCCAATACAACCATCAATTTTTATAACGTCTCATTAATTTGAACATACATTTCAACTGGCTACATAATCCAAAAATCTTGGTAATGCCCATCTATAACATTTTAATGCCTTCCATTTATGGCATCTTGTCTACATAATTAAGGGTTTAACAATTTCAAAATTAAATACACAACTAATAAATTTACATAAATAATAATAAAATAGAGTTAGAAGGGTGATAAACTCATATAGAACATTCCCGGAGATCCTAGTGTTTAACTTGGTGTTCTGATACCAAAATATCATGCCTAATTTTTTCTCAAAAGATGGGAATGAACACATAATTACCATTAAAAAACTCATAAGGACATGGATATATAACATAATACATTCCAAATATAGATTATGAGTGTAAAATTTTCCACAAAGCATTTGATAGATGCACACCATAATTTTTTTATCTCTACACTCAATCCATTTGACCCAATAAATTCTACATAATTGACATCAAGACGATAGTCAAATTTGATATAGTCAGGTAATATATGGCATCTTCAGGATTGCTCTAGTTAAAACTAATGGGGACTGTGAATGTACCGCATGTCATAATCTTGAGCCCTTAGGTCTAAAATCAAATGTAAGCCTCACTGGTTTGGGAGTTCTGAGAAGCTACCATTTGGTAGTCTCATGGGGCTCTAGGGTATTAAGGACTTAATCATTTTTGCTAATCCTCCATGTTATCAATATGATGCCATGGGGAATCATCTATATTACTTATAAAGGCCCTAAATTTTCTAAAGAAAAAATCTAAATTAAAGTGGTCTTTTCTAGGATCACAGGTCATTGGGATGATACGACATGGAAACATACTACTAGACTGCTAGCTAAGAGGCTTTGCACTTTGCATGATCATTTTTAGGATCATGGGTTGTAAAAATGATGCCATATGGCAACATCATACTCACCCACTCACCTAGACGTAAAGCTTTCTATATGGCCATTTCTGGGGCTACGGGTTGTCAAGATGATGCCATGTGGTAACATCTCACTCTCTTAGAGGCAAAGCTTTTTGTACATCCATATTTTGGGCCATGAGTCACTGGGATGATGGTATGTGGTAATATACCACTACTTCATTAGCCTAGATATATCCATGTAATAGACAAGATGATGTCACTTTTAGGTTCTTGGGAGAGTGACACATGGCTTCTTCTAAACCACTCACCCAAAAGTCATTAAAATTACTAAGTCAAAATGCAACAAGAAAACCCAACTCAAAGTAAATTAAGGTAATGTCTAGGTAGATGACAAAGACAAGACAACAAGGCACAAAAATGAGGAAATGACTATGTAAAATTTTGTATCCTTTTTCAAAGATGACTAAGGGAAAAAGCCATGTTTGTCTATGTCATAGTCTATGATCAAATCAAAAGCGACTAATAAAATATCATAAAAGAGGCCAAGAAATTAAATGTCTAAGTTAAGAATTGCATAAGCAAATTTCTATATAGGTCTTATTGAGTAGCTAAGGCAATACTACATAAGGGAACTCACCATAAAATGGCTAAGGAAAAAGCAACATTCAACTATGTTAGGACCTATGAATAGTCTAAAATGACTAATGCCAACAAAATCTAATCAATCTAGTAAGCATATCTGAGTCAAATGAATAAACTAATAGGTATTGATGCTTAAATAATGTCTCGACACTAAACCAGTATTTTTATTAGTTTAGTTGAATATATGAAAATCATCAGGCAAGCTAAACTTGATTTATACTCATCTTTTTAAACATATGACCTATGCTTAATTGAACACCTTAGTTTCATTAGATGATGAAGTTGTTTAGAAAGTAATAAAATATGCATAAGTTTGACTATAGGAACCTAAGGGGGATTCCTTCTCAAACACCCTTCCAAACCTCAAAAATACTAACCTCAAAAACACCAAAGATTTATGATAAAATATAATTGACATGAAGTCCTAAGAGCTATCTTTAAAAATGATTCTTTCTCAAGGGTCTGAATCTTAATTGTCATAAACATACATGACTTATTTTTCTAAAAAGGTTCAACTCAAGAGTAAATATTTCTTTATGCATGATGGACATAACTATGTCACAAAACATTCTTACTTAGTTCATTCAACAAGATTGATTATCATTCCCAATAACAATCCCACATCTATTTATCTACATTTTTCTAAAAAATACACTAAAATTCCATTAGCTCTTCACATTTAGATTAAAAAAGAGATGAGTGATGGTAAAAAGGCCAACCAATTTAGGCTAGCTAATAATAATCCATATTGTGAATGTGTTAGCCTAACTAGATTCATAAAATCAACACACCTTAAAACATAATCTTCCAAAGCATAGGTAGATTAAATCACATGCCTTAAAATAATATTTTTTCCTCGTGTGTGTGTGTGTGTGTGTGTGTGTGTGTGTGTGTGTGTGTGTGTGTGTGTGTGTGTGTTTGATTTAAGACAATAATATAATAGGTAACTTAAAATATAGTGCACAAGCATTCATGGGATATTTAGTAGAATATTTATATATATTAAGGCCTTTAACTTGGCCAAGATCAAGCATGAATATATAAATTCTAGTATATTTTATCTACAACAAGGATCCCTCCCAAGGAGGCCTATTAATCCTAAATAATAATATGACTATAAAATATTTCTCTATAATAATAATTAGTACATTTAGTTGGTGAAATACATAAGATAGTGGCTCACACATAAACCACAATCATTCCTTGGCTTCTAGCATGTTGTAGAATGAAGAAAAACATCAATGGACTATAGCTAAAGATGATCTCCTATTCACTCTAAGTGCAACTTTATCCAACTAAAGTTGGGCTTACCTCCCAACCTTTTTCCATAATCAAGTCAATAGTCTAGGCACCCCTTGACTAGGACTCCCAACTCTAGGCATGTTCACATCATGGTAAAAATTAAACAAAGGAAAAAAATAATCAAGATGTCTTTGGGTCTAATAGATAAATACTCACAAGGTGACAACCAAACATATCTAAGCCAAGAGGTTACCAACCTCAGGTCTATTTACATAACCAAAAGAACATGCTAAGGCACACCCATGAGTAGTAAAAAAATGGCATAAATTTGAAGAGATATATATTCTATAAATAGTCATGATAGGGCTTAGGCAATCTACCATTGTGTCCTACATGAGGGGCCTAACCCTTCTTCAATCATGAAGAATGTAACCTTTATACACATTATAAGTCATTAATGGTAAAACATTTCTCTTCTCAAGACAAGCATAGGTCATAATGGTTAGGACCATCATGGAGAATTACCTCAACTACAAACTCTCATTCAGGTGTGAAAAAGACTATGGGATGACCCAGGCATAACCATAGGAAATTATATAAAGGGAGGAAGTAAACTAAATGGTCTTATTCCTCTCAACATAATAATTCAAATAAGAATCACACAAAATTCATTTAGACAAACAACATGATATTATAGTTAATAAGATATTTGCCCTGTGATCTAGGCCCTTCCATGGATCTTTTTTGTAGGTTACAACCAGCTAAGACTCTCCCTCTCTAGGCTCTCCTCTTGTTATTCATTTTGACCTTTGGTTAGTCCCCAAAATATCCTACCATTTTAATTTTAGATAGTAGAACCCTCTTCTAAGAGATTCAAATTCCTTAAATAGGTTATTCTCTCCTTGTTTCAATCCAATCATAACATGGTATGTGTCTATTATTTTCTTGGATAGACCAGTCACTCATGTTGGCCAACCCATGCCTTCTTGATGGTGATCCATTTTCCAATCTATAATGGAACTTGGAGGATTTATCAGAGTCCTATGGTTGTTTCTAAGATAATCCACCTCCCTATGTAGGGCTTAAGGCAAGGGAAATCAGTGGACAATCCTATAATTTAGTAATAATGAAATCTAGATGATAGTCTACTTTATCCTCATGCATTGAAGATGATGAGCCAAATGTGGTTTGACCAACCTCACAATGATTACCACTCATTAAGACATGCCAAGACTACAAAATTATTTGAATGGCATACAAGACATTCAATTAGGATCCACCAAGGTCTAAGACAAGATTTAGGTTAAAGTTGGGAACACACATTATGCAACAATGCCTAGAATAGTCATTTTTACCTTCACTGGCAATGACATGTTATAAAACACTTACTGCACCCATGAAATCCATTATCATATTAGCTAAATCTTGCAATCATAGCATGCTAGATCATTCAATTTAAACCAATGTAATTATCTTATCAAGAAAGTCACAAGGTCATGAAGTGATATTCATGTAGTTCTTAATGTATGTATATTTTTAATTACAACATAAGGAAATAATTTTAGAATTGATCAACCAACATTTACCATTTTCATATTCATCTTACCTTCATATCAAGCACTACGAAGGGATTTTAACCATTGGTTTTAGCGTAGTCAAGTTATTTTCCCATAATGGACCTTACACAAACCCACACTTTTCCTTTTTTTAAGGTCCTAAGCTGTTCAAATTTTAGAGTTTAGTTTTATATTTTTTGTTTATTATATAGTTTTATGTTTTTAATTGTGGTATTGTTTCATTTTTTAGGATTTGAAAACCCATGATTTTATTAATGGAATTTAGTGTCTAGTGGTTTTTGGATTTTATAAAAAGTAATTTTCATTTGTTTTCTAGTTTATTGAAAGTGAATTCATTAATTTTTATTTATTTTTGTATTATTGTTAAAAAAGGATGTTTGAACTTAGGACCTGACCCTAGAAAACAAACAAATTTAAAATGCCTAAAAATATATAATAGATAATTAGAACCACTAAATTTTGCAAACATAGACACAAGACAACTAAAAAACAACACAAATTGGGACTCACAAGCCAAGGTTTTCAACAAGTACAGTTTCCCTATATCAAAATCATAACTATAATTAATGTTGCTTAATATCTCTCTTAAAGTTTTATTTTTTATATCTCAAAGACATGTTCAAAGGTTTAAAATTCTTTTTCCTTTACCTCTTTTTTTGTTACTCGTGACTTTCTATTCTCTCCCCTCCTTAGGATTTAGCAATATGGGGATTGTTATTTCTAGAGTATCATCTAGATTCTATATCAGCCATGGATATGCCAAGGATTTTACTACCAAATAAGTTTGAACTAAAAAATATTCATTTGATTCAACATTAACCTTCATCTCTTGTATAACATATTCATGCTTTGATAAAACATCTACCTCCTTAAACAAAGCCTATACATAAGGTTCCTTGTTATTTTGGGTCTTCTTCCCAACTTTCATTGTGGGTTTTGGAGCTAAATCTAGGCCCCCACTATCATATTTCTTTCATTATCTAATTTTTTGGCCTCACTTTCATCCCTTATGTCATTAGCAACTTGGACCATAATATGTTCAACCCTTGCTTCCTTCCACCAAGATATAGGTCTTTAAAACTTAATACTTAGACACTCATTAACAAGATTCCCAGTTTTAAAACATATACAAAACCTAAAATGAATCCCTTAAATCATAAGGGCTGACTCTAGATTTTGTCTTTAATTTTTAGTTTCACCTATGTAGGAAGATCCTTAATTATGTCTACATTTATGAAAATATAGGTAAAAGTGAAATGCCCCCTTTTTCAATCATAGCATAAATCAACAATAAAACACCAATAGTGTTACCTATAGTTCTAAACACTAAATAATCAAAAAAATGATATGGAAGGTTTGGAAGCCTAATCCATATCAAGTTGGTGTTGAATGTTTTAGTCTGACCATTAAAATCTGGGTGTTATGGCTTCACTAGGAAAATGTGACTATCCAAACCTATAAAAAGTCATTAAACACAACCTATTTATCTTTAATAGAACCAAAAATCAAAATAAAGACACCTATTGAACAATTTCAAATTTCAATGTTACCTTCAACAAGGTACTTCCATATTTTTTAAATCCACCCATGTAAAATAAGAAGAGTTGACCATAAACCAAAAAATCTACATATCAAACCCTAAAAAGAAATTTATTCTTCCCATTATAAGATAACTTTAAACTCTTTGTTATTAAACTGGAAATCAAGAATGTCCATATTAGGATTTTCATGAAATCCCTATCCCTCCTCTACACAACCTCAAAAAATGAGGTAAGCCAAGCCTCCACATATCTCCCCCATGATTTCAACCCAAATCCATTTAAAATGATAACAACAGGATGTGTCCTCACCTTATAGGATCACCCTTCCTCTTCATCATATCAATAAATAGAGGAACCCATTTGTATATGTCAGGATTCCATCTTCCATTTCTCACAGTCATCACTTGATCAATAGACCGATTCAAAATAATTGTCGATGGTGAGGATCTTACCCCATACATAGTCACATTCCTTACCATCACCTTCCCTACATTCATCACACCATGTGAAACCCTAGTGGAGTTTATAATTATTATTTTTCCTTTTCCCAATGTGAAATAAAAAAATATCAGATATTTAATTAAAGCTTATTTTTTTTAATTTTATGTTTTTTTTTGTTTAGCTTTTATAGAGTGTGTTATAAATATGTTTTATTTTAAGTTGAGTCAATAATTTTTTATTATAATTATAATTTTTATTATAATGTTATTCATTATGTTATGATTTTTAATCATATTTTCCTTTTTAAATGTCAAAATTTTAGAGACTTTTATCATCAAGTCTATAGTGTGTCATAATTTTTTCTATAGGTTTAAAGTTTTTTGGTCTCTTTTTTTTTTTTTGAAAAATTCAAATAAAGCCTTTAAAGTCATTTTTTTAAATAAATAATATACAAAATATATCATATTTACAATATGTGATCATCAATTCATTAATCTCCAAAGGATACATTTTCGAGTGACATTTACATTTGGATGTCAAAATAATAAGAAGAGGTATAAAAATGTAGTTCCTCTACCCATGTTTGCACTAAGGGGGGAACATTGGGAATAGTATTTTAGTTCTCACATTATTAGGTTATATTAATGTGATAAAAATAATAAAGTGAGTTGCATCTCACTATTATTTTTATTTGAGAAAATAATTATGGATAAGTTGATAATGCAATTCTCATAGATAGGATTGTGAGAGAGAAATAAGTTAAGAGTTTCTAAGAGAGATAAGTGGTAGAGAGATTAGTGGGATAGGAGATGAAAGTTGTCTCCTTTTTTGTATGCGGTGATTTTATATATATTATAATGTATTTCAAATTAATAAACAATGAATTGTGATTGACCCACAAATTGTGTTGTGCATGCCCAAGCTTCAATTCTTTCACCACTGAATAAATTCTCTACAGTGGATTAATTTATACATAAACCAATCAATCCACTAGTATAATTATTTGGAATAGAAAAATGAAATTAAATAATAACATAATAATAGTTGTAGTTTTTGAAATAAATTTTTGAATAGAAGTTTGTAATCGACTATGTTAAATAAATATATTTTTTGTGTTTGAATCTTCATCCAACAAATTGGTATAAAAAATCTTATATTTTTAATAAATTTGTATCAAAACATACGATTTTAATTTATTAGAATAAATTTACATTAGAATTATTTTTGTATATCTTCATAGCTAGTTCATATTCATATAAAAAGTTGTTGCTCATCTTTGGATCTACCTTTATTGGTATTTAGAGATGTTATTCATCTCTAGAGCTAGTTTATATTGATCTCCAGAGCTGTTGTTCATCTTCATAACTAGTTTCTGGGTGGATGCACAAAATTGGTGGACAAAAAAGGTAACATTCATGGGGATAATTATTTTTTTCAAAGGTCATATGCCCTTTTTAAAAGGGTGTACACCCTTTTATTCAAATTTTCCATCCCTAAAAGTGTTTGGCATGGTGCCAAATCAAAAGGGTGTATGCCCTTTATGGTTATAAAATGGTGTACACCTTCTATTTCTTTCACTATTTTTTCCCATCCTTATTCAAACCCTTAGCTTATTATTTTTACCTTGAAGGATCTCTTATGTTTTTAAAAGGACATGTGTGCTTTGCCTTTACATCCCACCTATGTGATTCAACATTTTAATCGTGGTCTTGAGTATGTTGATTGTAAAATTTTAACTTCAACCTTAAAATTTAATGTTTTATGCATAGGGTTTTCAAATTAAATTTACATTGAACTATCTCACATTACTTGATAAATTTTGTATTTTTATAAATCTAGATACAAAATTCAATGGTCCAAATGCATGAATAAAACATTAAACAAAACCATGATTAAAACCCTCAATAGATTGAAGTCACATAAAAATAATCTAAATTATATGAATAATATAATGCAAAATGCCAATAATTATAAATTATTATCTATAGTTTGCATCACTCCTCAAGTCATAGTGGACACAATTTACTTGAGAGTACATTGGAGGCCATATTTAATGAAGTGTAAAATGTCACTTCCCAATTTGATGCAATGTTGCATCAAAGAGAGGTCTAAAAACTATACTATTCTAATCAATTATCTTATGATTGTGTTAAAAAAGAAGATAACAAAATAAAATTTGTGTGCTTTGTTTCTTAAGTTTGTAACCAACCAACGACCACCAACAAGTTGTAAATGTATTAGCATTGATTGGTGTGTTCATCTGGAGATAAAATATAATTTTTGGGATAGGTGGTGGACAGTGTTTGATGAGCCTCCATGAAATAATAATGAGGTTACATTATACTTTTTAATAAAACTATATTTTGAGTTTATGTTGCAAGAAATCCCAAATTATTTTGACATGAAGGCCTCCTAAGGTAGGGGAGGTGGGTCCTCATTTAATACACCTTGTTCTAGGTAGGACCAAAACCACACTAACCAATTTTTAAAAAATAGGACACTAAAACATGCTTCTATCCCTAAAATTTTACATTGTACCACACAGATGAACACCCTTAAGGTACTGATTAGTCTTACATAGGTTATGACTAACCATGGGATGTATACACTAAAGACTTATACACAAGGTCCAAGTGGTGGTACATATATTAGTTTCCCTCCTCCTATTGGTTCTAGTGTCCCTCTTACTATTGGTGCTAGTGGTATTCATGATAGTGTCTCTCTTACAAGTAGTCATCCTATAGTTCATGTACATCATTACACATCATGTAGGAGGACATATATTTGACCTCTTATTTAGGTGTGACATAAATGTCCTACACTAGTGGAAATTACACCTACAATTATGAAAAACACTAGTACCTAACAATCTACGCCATTTATAGTATCTTTTGTATATCTAAACAATAGTATATAAAATTATATTCCATCTATAGTTTATTCGGTACGTCAAGACACCAACATGCCTAGGTAAATTCCATATAGATTTTATTCATGAGTTTAGGAGATTATCATGCTAGATTTTACATCACTTGTAGATGCTTCAACAGCTCATGAAATTATCGTGCCAAAATTCATTCCATCTATAGTTACTTCACCACCTCCCATCAACACTAGTTAGCTTGTTATGCATGACTTATCTACTTCACTATCTATATTTGGCATACATGTTTAATTTTAATTAAATTTGATTTATGTATGTAAAAGAATATTAATTTTATTTCTTAGTATATGTTTATTTTATTGAATAATATTTGAATGAAATTTTCATTTGTTGCTTTTATATATGATTATTGATATCTTAAACACCTCAATGGTCTTAGATTCTATTTTTTGAGACTTAAATCGACACATTGACACCCTATAAATTGGTTTGGAAAGTTACAAATTACATTAAAGTTTTTATTTAATCTTAAATAACAACTTTGTATATTATGGACCTGAATTTTAGTTTTTTAGTGATATATATTTTAGTTGATAGGATTCTTCATCTTCTTGTCTCAAGGATGAGAAAACAATAGGTCAACTAAGAAAATTCTAGTAGGAGGATACTTCATCTGGTTTAAATTTGTTTTCTTGTATACCTAGACAACACTAAACATGTCATAACATCTTTACTAATGATGCAAATTTATATTTATGTCTCTTGTAGTTATTTATCCATTTATGAATATGTAGACACTAAAACTAAATATTATTATTTAAATATTTTATATATGCCATACTTTTGGTACATGAAGGAATATTTTTTATTTCTTTCTATCCCACTCTCACTTTCTCTTTATTTACATAAGGAATACTATAAGTTTTGATTTATCTAAAATTAGATTTAATTTTATTTGATTCATAATTGACCTATTTCATTTGTTGGTTTTATAAATGATGAAATATTCTATGGGTACCCAAGATGGATCAAAACAACTTCCATAATCTCCCTAACAACACATGATTCAAAATCATAGACTAGTAAAAATACAAATACAAATTGTTTTTTAGCTTCAATAAATGATACTCTATGTCAAATTTACATTTATTTTCACATCTAAATCCAATGATATATGTATTCTCCATAAGATACTCCATAGTTGATATATTTATGGTCATGTAATCTAAGACAACCATTTAGGTGGCATATGGTGTGTCTAAAATCAACTTATTGAAATTTTCTTTTCAAGGCAACTATACAGTTTTTAGTATATTATTTTAGTGCATTAAAATTCATATTACATATGTTATATAGACACCATTTCTTTTAGGTTGTGGAAGATACATTCGATACTTCACATATTAAGAGGAGAGTTTATCCCCACAATGAGTCATGCAACACCCTTGGTTCTACATCTATGGTGAGGAAACATAATTTATTTAGAGGTAATAATGATTAGGAGAGCTATTTGTTGTGTTAAGGGTCTAATTTTAGGCATAATCTATTTTGTATGCTGATATGGACCACATTATATGTATGACACATTTTTTATAGCCACATGTTATGGTTTAGATTGTATCTTTATATATGTCACATTTTTTTTGTCAATATGACATAATTTACATACACATATATACTATTTGACATATTTACATGTGAATGATACATTATTATAATCTATGTATACATATTTACTTATTGAATATGTCATTATTATTTGTTGAACATGTTCATTAATAGTTCAAATGTTTAACTTTCATGACATGTATGTACTGATCTTATAATGAGTACAATGAATCTTGGAATTAACTTTTAAAAAATAGTAATAGTAATTTTTATGATGAGTATAATGTTTGTTGATGTTATAATGAGTATAATGTTTGTTGATGTTATAATGATGTTAGTTTTCAAAAAACACTAATACAAACCTACAAATTGGGGTTTACCACGCTTATAATTAATCTAGACAACTTCTTGATCACCTGGAGATATTTATTTGAAACCCTTTAAGACCTTTCGGTCCTTAAAAATCATGGAAACCTTGAATTGAAGGCCTAAAGATGGACTTCTAAATGATGTTGGGATGTCATTCAGAGATTAAATGATGTTTCTCACTTGTAAGACCTCTTAAACACTAAAATCTTATTACATGATCATGGAACCACTGTATATCATTAATATAATCATAAATATTTTAAACTATTGAACAAACCTATAGGAAATTATAGGAGCTTGATTGTAGTTGCAAACAATGTTCTCTTACCTACAGGACATGGAATTTTTGTGAACTCATTTTCAAGATGATTTGAATGGTTTGGGATTATAGAAATATTATTTTGGTCTTTCTTTTAATGAGGTAAAAAAATGTCTATAATAAGTCTTAATATGGTTTGAATGAGCTTTTCACATGTTGAAGGTTTAGAAGAATACATAGAGAATTTATTTCTAAGTACATACTTTAGGAGATTCAGAAGGAGTATTAAACCTCTAATGGACCCAATAAATGATGTTCCTCACTTTTAAGAACTATTATAGATGGGTCTTTTAATGAGAACAATAAAGGGTAGCAATGAATGATTAGTTCCTACATATGATTCCTCTAATCACCCCTAGGATGATTCTTTCCAACTCATGATGAGTGATACATGGCAACCAATTTTATCTCACACCCAAATCTCTCTTAAAAGACTAAAAATTGGTCTTTAGAATGCATATATTTTTAATCATTATCCCAATAGGTGAAATATATGAATGGATACATATATATGGAAATTTCAATGTTATAATTATTTACCTTTGCTATCTATCTAGCCCTAAAACTAAAATTTGTAAACAGTCAGATTCATCTCTGAAAAGAAGCTTCTCATCCTTGAGAGTGAAAATCGAGAAAACATCCACCACAAATATAAAGAGATACATTAGGATTAGATATAAACTATCAGATATTATAATTTCATGGTTGTGTCTTATAAGAACCTCTTAGAGGATTATTTTCAAATTAGGTATGAGCAAGACATGGTAAGAAGTTTTCTCTCATAGCCAGCTATTTTTTATGAGAATAAAAGTTGGTATATAGGAGACATATATTTTCACTCATTTTTCAAATCAATTAACCATCTAAGTCAATGCATTTGGATGGTAATTTCAATTCTACAATGGCCACCTTGTACCTTCTATCAGTCCTTGGGGCTAAAAGTTTTAATTGACTAGATGCATCCCTTAATAGAAGTTTGTCATCCCTTAGAGTACAAACTAATAAAACTTATGATTCACATTGTACAATAGTTATTATGGTTAGAGATAATTTTTTGTATTCTATATTTTCAATATCAATTCCTCTAATAACCCCCAGGAGAATTATTTCTAGATTAGGATGTGTGAGACATGGAAATGAATTTTATCCCACAATCGAATGCATTTTAAGGGACTAACAGGTACTCAGTAGGAGGATTATATTTTAAATTATTATCCAAATAAATTAATAATCTAAGTAGATGCATATATATGTATATTTTAATGTTAGAATTTCCACCCTCCACTCGTAGTTAGGCCGCAGGATTGAAAGTTATAGTCGACTAGACACATTCCTTAAGAGAAGCTTCTTGTCCTTGAGAGTGAAAACTTATCAAACTTTCACCATGCACTAAAAGATAATTTTTATGGGTAGAGATGAGTCTTAATATCCTAAAATTTCATGGTAAATTACTCTAATTACCTCCAGGATGATTCTTTCAAGCTTAGGACAAACAAGTCAGAGTAACTAGTTTTTGTCCAAGCCAAATATCTATTAAGGGACTAAAAGTTAGACTAGGGGAAACATATATTATGACTCGACATCCCAATATAAAAAATATCTATACATACACTTACATATGTATGTTTTCATGTTATAATTTCCACCCACCACTCTCATTTGGGCCCCAAGGCTAAAATTTTTAGTCAATTAGATGCATCCCTTAAGAGAAAATTCTCATCGCTGAGAGTGAAAATTAAGAAAAATTATACCACATGTTGTATGAGAAACATGATGGTTAGAGATAATCCATCATATCATATAGTCGTATGGTCAATTATTCTAGTCACCCCCAAGAGGATTCTTTCTATCTCAGGATGACCAAGACATGACAATGATTTTTCTCTCATGGCCAAATGTCTATTGAGGGATTAAAATTTGGTCAGTGGAAGGTATATCTTTTGACTCGTTAAACTAGTTAATGAAATTTATGTGAAAACATGTATATATAGGTGTTTCAACACTATAATTGCCACCCTTCACTCTCTATTGGGACCAAATAATGAAATTTATAGTTGGTCAGATGCATCCCTTAAGAGAAGCTTGTCATCCTTGAGAGTTCAAACTAAGAAAAGTTCTAATGCACATCTCATTTTAACCATGAGTTTTAGATATGAGTAATTAGATCCTATAATTTCATGGTTAATTCCTATAATCATCTTAGGGAGGATTCTTATAATCTTGGGATGAGTAAGACATGGTAATGAGTTTTCTCTCATAGCTAAATGTCTCTTAAAAGACTAAAAGTTTGTTTATAGGAGGCATATACTTTGAATAGTTAGCCAAATAAACTAATTATCTACACATATTCATCTATATTGGGTTTTTAGTTTTATAATTTCCACCCTCCACTCTTGGTCAGGCCTCAAAACTAAAATTTACACTCATCTGATTGCATCCCTTAAGAGAAGCTTCCCATCTTTGAGAGTGAAAACTGAGTGAGTTTATTCCACCAATTGTAGGATAAACATGAGGGGTATAGATGAGTATTAATATATTATAGTTTCATATTCAATTTATTTAAGCACCCACAGGAGGATTTTTTTCATCTTAGGTTGAGCGATACATGGCAATAAGTTTTTTCTTGTATCCAAATATCATTTAAGGGATTAAAATTTGGTTAGTGGGAGGTGTATATTTCAACTCATTATCCCAATCAATAAACTTATAAATAGATGGATATATATGGGAATTTTAATGCAAGAATGTCCACCTTCCACTATTTGTCAAGCCTCAGGACCAAATTTTATATTCAACTAGATGCATCCCTTAAGAGAAGCTTCTCGTCCTTGAGAGAAAAAAAATGAGAAAAATTATATCAAAAGTTTAAGGAGAACCATGGTGGGTAGAGATGATCTCTCATCTCCTATATTTTCATGGTTTATTCCTCTAATCACCCCCAAGAGGATTCTTTCAAGATTGGGATGAGTAAGACATGATAATTAGTTTACCCTCGTAGCTAAAGGTCTATTAAGAGACTAAAAGTTTTTCTATAGGAGACATATATTTTAACTCATTAGACAAATTGATGAATCATTTTTTTGTACATATTTGGATGGGAATTTTAACTCTAGAATATCCACCATCCATTCTTGGTCAGGTTTTGTTATCAAAATTTATAGTATTTTCATGATTTTAGAACCTAGTTGAAAGGATTGATGTAAGATTTCAATGATGATGAAAGGTTTTAGACAAGTTAAAGATACCTATAGAACATTAACAAGGATCTTGAGGCATAAAATTAAGTGCTTTAAAGAAGTTTATAGTCTTATACCTTTCCATCATGCTTTCCAAGGCTTAGTTTATGTTTCCAAACCTCTCTCATGCTATTATGAGGTTTCAAGCATGTTTAAAGAAGAGGGAGTAAGTCTGTAGGGTTAGATAGGTTATCGAGCATGATCAAGAACACAATAAGTTTGAATGCCTTGTAAAAATATGTCTACAAGTCTCCAAACCTTAAAAACAATGCTCAATGTATTGTTAATAACATTTTCAAGTTTCAATGGATTTCAAGACTTTAGATAAGATAATTATACAAAGATCCAAGGATTTCATGCTCATAAAATACACTTATAAGTCTTAAATATGTATAAAACATGTTTTTGTAACCTCTAGACCTTTTCCAAGTTCTTAATAAAAAATATTCAATAATAACCTCATCATTGAGCATTAAAAGATCCACACTATAGTTTATAAGATTATATGACCATATCAATGATAAAAAATAGATTTTCATGATCTAAACCTTCTATACGTCTATAGGAAAAGATGAATATGATGAGTTTCAAGCATCTAAGTGTTTAATAGGGGTTTTGAGATCCAAATTTTAATGTATAGGTATGTAACATATCCTTGTAATTTTCCATGCCAAATATCAAGAACAAAGCTATAATTTAGAGATCTTAAGACCAATCTATAAGATTGCATGAATTTTAGAGAGGGTCAGAGGGAAAGGTTTGAGATAAAACTTGATGATTTTGAAGATTTAGTTAAATACCTCTTCAAACACAACACATAGGCGTGAAACATGTTTTCACAGTCTCAAGACTCTATAGTAGGGTTGCATGATAGAGTTTCCATGGGTCTCAAGACCAAATTACAGGAAAATTTCACAAATTTTCACCATTCCAAACATGGCTTAAGTAGAATAAATTTTCTTGTGACGTAATATACATGGTTATAGGACATAACAAAGGTTATATTAGGGTTTATGATGCATATAATTCTTTCAAGCACTTGTGAGGTTTGATAAGGAATTGCAGGTCTAGAGACAATAAGGTTGTAAAACACATTTGTAAAGTTATAGGTTTATGAGTTTTATAGGTAGAGTTTCAATTTATAAGCATGACCTACCCATAGATTCAATTCTATAGTAAGAATATAAGAAACCAAGGCCTATAAGGTGAATAAGTATAAAATTCTAAGTATGATCAAGACCTAACTAATAGGTTATAGGTCATACAATATTGCAATGAAAATATGACAAGGTTGTATGATCCAAATATCAACCTACAGCCATGTTCACAAGTTTCCAATGTTTATTCATGGAAAATCATAATATATAACATGATATAAGCCACTCTGATGAACCATCTTCACAGACACATCCAAATGGGAGTTTTAACACTAGAATGACCCCCTTATGCCCTCTGTTAGGCATCGATACTAAAAGTATTATTTTCTAGGCCTCTCTTTTTTTAAACAATATAATATTCTCTACTCACCACACCAAAAACATGAATATGAAATCTCATCTAGTACCCCTAACCTACATTAAAATTTATAGTATAAAATTCAAACAAAAATAAACACATAATGATAAAATAATTGAAAATTAAAATATAGTAAATCAAATAAGTTAAAGTTTAGTAATTTTAAATGGTAGATGCATTGTACACTAACCTTACCAATTAAATCTAATGTACCTTCAATATTATCTCTGATTTCAAGCATTTCAAGAATCTCTTCATGATCGAATTCATGAACATTACACAAAGTTTTATTTAGAGGCTTTCCACAATATTGTATCACTTGTATATTTGTAGTGATGACCAAACTTAAAGAATGAATCACCACCCTATGTGTTTCAAAGTACTCACATAACCATTTTCTTATTTTTTATGGTAGTATCTATGAAGCCAAGTTATGATAACCACCATGAATCCAGTGGTATAAACTAGGTATTATCCTTCCATGATAGTTGTGTTTTTATTTTTTGTTTTTGCCTCCACACAATGAGACAAGTAGTAGGGTAAGCACACAAAGTTGGTGGACCAAAAAGGGCCTAGTCATGGACATGATTTTCATGAAATTTTAGAAATCTAAACTTCTACAGATAATTTGTGATGGCTACACTCAAACTTTAAAGATTGTATAAGAACATGAATTGTAGAGTTTCAAGTCTAGTATTTAAAAAACTAATGTTTTTGAAAAATGGATAAGTATAAATAGTTCAGACACCTAAAATTTGAAGATAAAACTCCAAATTTTTTTAAAAAAATTAGTAGATAGACATCTTTGCAGCGCACCATTTTTTAGCATTGTTTAATACTGTTTGAAACCCTTTGGGGAATATTTAGATAAGATCTTATACTTTGTGACCTATATTTTTTTATATTTTTTCAATAAATATTTATATATTTTAAAAGTAAATACATCCTAAAAAATAATTAAAAAATAATGGATAGCTAGCACTATGGCACCCCTAACTACCTAAAAAAATGAGAATTTATTTATTTTGAATTTGTGTAGAATTAAGCCTATTTTGTGACTATATAATTTTTTTTAGACTTGGATTAAAGAAAAATAATTTGCATAAACATGAATATGAATTTATATTTATGGCATGAAGTGGATTGATAAAGGTATAGCTAGAAATAAACATAGTTTGAACCCTTAAAATAGTTCAAAATTTATAAAAATATTATATTTGGAAAGAGGAAAGTGTGACCATTGTCATGGTAATATTTTTTCAAATTTTTATGTTGAAATTCATAGTGTATTTGGTGATGGAATTTGGACTTTATTATTTTCTATAAAAACTATCAGACTTGGCTATAGATTGACAGGTCCAAGCCTTTAACTCAGCATTCTAAGCCATTTTTAAATCAAAAGGCTTATTTTTTAATTCAAATTTAAGTAATGCATACAAATTATAAAACATATATGTTATAACACATACAGGTTATAACATTTATGTGTTATTTTTCATAACAACAAAATTCTCTATGGGTACACATTTTTTTGTTCTTGAGATCCCTAATATTGTTGTGTCATGATAATTTCAATTGTAAAGTGGTGTTTCATGATAGGGAAAGGTCCCTAACTTTGGTTATTAAATTAAGGTTTTGTGGTATCACATTAGACTAATACATACAAACTAATAGTTATACACACTAATACATGTTTCATCAATGGAGCACACCTTAACAAAAATCGTGTTCATCTATTAGTAAGTGATGGTCACCACTAGTACCTTTCCCATATATACACTACCACAAAAAGGATGTAATTACATTTTAATAATCTCTATAGGCTTAATTAAAATTTTATGTGAAGATATGATGAAAATGTTTGAATGTGATAATGTAATGAGAATATTTAACATGCATCTTAAGCCAAGCATGAGACATTAGGACTTAGTTGAAGTCTAATGTGTCAACCTCAATGTCATAAAAATTATAAGCAAAATAGTCAAACATGGTTGAATATGAAGGAAATTAGGGATATTTGACCCCTTTAAACCTAATTTAATGATTATAAAGTGTGATTTTGTGGTTTATCACCTCCAAATTCATCAAAGATTAAAACATAGAAATATTAAATACAAGTTTTACATGTATAGGATGTGATTTTAAACTCAATAAACTTGAATAAATCATCATATACTCAATGTAAATGTCGATTAGTTCAATTATGGACATAATTAGGGTAAAAATGAGCCACATGAACCTATTTTAAATTATATACATGATGTAATTTGGAGTCAAATTAACCCTAGGATGTCTTCATATATAATGAACCAAAGAGTTGATTCATTCAATTGAGGAGGCCTTTGAGGCTAAATTGAACCCTTTCAATGTAACTACAATAGCATGCAAAATGATTTTGGGATAAATTAAATTCAATTATGTCATGTTAATTGGTGTAATTAAGGATGTCATTTGGGTAAAATTGAGTCCTTACACCAAATCTATGGCCCAATCAATTTAATAGGCTATGAAACATATGGCTTATCTAACCCTAATTTTATAATAAATGTAAACATGAAGGTAATTAAGGCCAACATAAACTTATTAAACCTAAATACAAGTCTATGATGTGATTAAAGGGGATAAATTAACTCATGTTTTATGACACGATGACCATATACCCTAATTTTAACACAAATACAGTTCCCCTAAACTTTAATTTCATCACATGTGCACAAACCCATTATACTAAACCCTAAACAAGCTAAAAAATAATATTATAACTTGAATATAACCCCTCAGTTCCATAATTTCATCACAAATGCATTTTCATGAAGGTAATTACGGCCAATGTGAACCTATTGAACCTAGATTTATGAGTCTTGGATGTGATTTAAGGCTAAATTAGCCTATATTGCCTTATGCATTTATCTAATTAGTCAATTATTAAAACTCTAAACCCTAAACACTAAGTTTATCATAAATACAAACATTAAGGAAATAGAGGCCAATCTAACCCAAATGAACATGTACATAGAACTTAGAGACTGTGATTGGAGTGAGATTAGTCATGATGTCATCATATATAATGAATCAAAGAGTTTATTCATTCAATCGAGGAGGCATTTGAGGCAAACTTGAACACCTTCAGCCTAACTACAAGAGTAGGATATGGTTTTAGTCAAAATTAATTTGTATTCTATCATGAATTGATCCAATTAGTCAATTAGTAAAATTAGGGATGTGATTTGTAAAAATTGATCCCCTAAATGAAATTTATGGCTCAATCGACTGTATAACCTATACAATACATGGATTAAAACCAACCATATATAATTTACATTCTTCCTTTATTTTTTATATAACCATTGGAGGGAATATAATCCACTTCTAGGTATCTTAATGATGATAAAAAAATAATATCCATTATATTTTTATTGAAAGACTAGTGAACTTATTTTGATCTCTGTCTCTTTTTTATTTACACCCTATATTTTGATCAATCAAGTTCTTACTAGACTCCATTAGGAAACATCTCCTCTATTAGGCTTATAGATTAAGATGATAAGCATGAAACCTTAGAATATGCCTATTGTTTTGGAGAAGGATCGTTTCCATTTTAGTTTCTCTTATATTATCTCATCCTATGTATTATTGTCTCACTAATACCTTATAAGTGTTTGATTAACCAATTATAGACTAATGTCTTAATTCAAGATTCAAATTACAATACCCTTCTATAAGATCAAGAGACCAATACCTTGGTTTTACCTCACTTTTAATCCCATCCATCAATTTGTTCTTTCACCATGGATCCTATGGATTCCATATATTGATGCCAAGAAGAATCTACTTTATTTAATCCTTAAATGCTTCTGCGTAGAAGGTTGTAATTTATGGTAGGACTGTTACTTGTATCTAGTTGAAGACAACTCTTACCCATATTTTTTACTTGTTTTCCTTTAAAACTATAAAGACTTAAAGCAATGATATAGAGCCTTCAAAAAAAATTCACAAGTTCCAATTATCAATTAGGTTACCAAATGACCAAGAATCTTGACTTAACCCCAAAAAATGCTACAAGGTTTTAGATAAGTCCCTTTAGATCTTAGATTTAGGTGTCATTCACTTAATTTCACCTCAATGGCTTCCTAAATGCATCTTAGAACTATCATAGTTCATTTCTTAATATGAAAAACTAATATTATTATTGGTTTCTCAAAAGAGAATAAATTCAATTGTAACCCTTTCTCCTTAAGTCTATACAAGTCTATTCTTCTTTCCTCATAGGGTCTTACCTCAAATTAAGCACTAATGACTTGGATAGGTAATTTTATCATAAATTCAAAAATGAAGGCAAATATGGCTAATTTGAACTTATGTGATTAAAGGGGGCTAATTATCCCACATTTTATGACATGTGTTTGCCTTAAACCCTAACATTATCATAAATTGAATTTAATTTAGACTAATTTCAAATCTAATATGAGTTAATTTAATCTAGTTTGTAATAATTGAATCTAATTTATAATATTTTAATCTACTTTGGACTAATTGACATCAACCAAAGGGAAAATTGAGCCTAATTTAGAGTGATTGAATATAATTTTGGCTGAATTGAATTGAATGTGGACATGAATCAAATGAAGGCACTGATTGAAGGGGAAAATGCACTGTACGATAATATTATTGGATAGTTAAATAGGATTAAGCTATAGAGTAAGTAACATAAACACATTAGAATGTGTACCCATTATTTACTTTATTGACAAAACATAGTTTCCAATGACTATTTTAAACCTAAATCAATAATTTTGTCCCCATAAACATTCACTATGTACTTTCTACATATTCTCTATGTGCTTTTCAAGTGCTTTTTTTTACCCCACCTTTGAAAAGCTATCATGTCCAATGGGTGATGGATTGGGTTTGAGGGAGAGGAAGAAGTTGAATAACAAAACAACAAATCAATTACAAGATTTGAGAGAAAAACACAAGGTATGAATGCAAGTACTTCATTCTAGACAAAGTACAAGCACTAATCTTGATGAGCCAATTGACATAGGTAATGAGCCAATTGAATAAAATAAATTTAATAATTATGAAATTGAAAATAATAAATTGAATAATTATGAAATTAACAATATTTAATAAAATAATATTTTAAGTTCACATTCAAAGTATATATTTTTATATTGTTGATGATGAGATTATACATGATGCTTTAGCCACCAAAAATGAATAAAATTTAATGGAAACAAATTATGATGAAATTACAAATGAATAAAATATCATGGAAATATATAATGAAATAAGAAAAAGTGAATAAAATGTCATCCCACCACTAAACAACAAAAGTAATAATGATTTTGAAACACCCTCTCAATAAATTCCACCATTAACAACACCTATAAGAATTGTGTTTAGAAGAAACAAGTACTTAATATAAGTCAACCAAAATATTTTGAAACCAATGGGTAAAAAAATGTACAATGGCCATTCAAGAAGACTAGCTCAAGAAATTTTGGATAGATTCTTTCATACATTCGATCATGATAGTTTAAAATGTCAATTATTTATTTTGTTAATGAAACTAATTAAGATGAGACCTATAGTGTATACATTAGAACTAATAACATCTAACATGGACGATGAAAAATATGATATTTTTGAAAATATACATTATGCATATCATTTTGTAGGCCCAAAATCATGTAATAAATATTATAATGCCACCTTTCATATAATTACAATTTTTGCAGTAAGTGATCAAAAAGGGGGAAATGATTGATTTAAAAAATAAGTAGGGCACTTGATATAAATAGAAAAAATATTATTGAAATTAATTGGAAGATGTGAAAGAATTAATTAACCTAATACCAATGAGATATGGTAATTCTTTTGTAGACTTTCATGGAAGGACAAGGTTATAGCTAATGCTCTCAAAGAGTTACATAATTTTGAAAAGAAAATACAAGAGTTTCACCTAATGCAAGAGATGTAGTGAAAATAAGATTTGGTTCTTGTAACCTTGAACCATATCTGAAACATTTATTGGATATGACTCAAACACAATTTTACTCTATTTTTTGAGGAAAATATCCACAAATTTCTATTAGTCAAATATTTATTGAGATAGCCAAACCTTTTTATGTAAAAATAAATCACACATGCACCACTTGTTATAAGTAATATGTTAACTTTTCAATGCAGTATGATGTTATTTCAATATTATTTGTACTTTGTATACTAAAAACATTTTTTAGGAGTGTGGCATAGAAGTTCTACCAAAATCAGCCAGAGAATTTATTCCAATTTTTATTATGAAAAACTAGATTGACAGCTCTTTTATAGAAAAACATGTTTGGATGGAAATTACAACATTTGTGGTGGATTGATAAAATTAAAAAATGGTACCCATGAAGAGCATATAAGTGCAATTGGACATAAAGTAGTTAGTTTGATAAAATACAAAAGTGCAACTGGACATAAAATAGTTAGTTTGATAAAATACAAATCTATGACTTATCAAGTAAAAGATGATAAAAAAATCTAAAAGGTGTGAGTTTGTTATAAAACACATACCTGCTTATGAATTTATGGACAAATTTAGGGAGAAAATTGTTTATGAGTATGAAAGGCACATAGATAAGGTATATGGTTGGATGAACATTTCAAGATAACAAAAGACACATTCCTACATGATTTGAATGTTTTAGTAGTTGACTTTGATGATAATTACACATTTAAACCACAAATCAAAGTTCAATCACAATATTGCAACTCATCACAAGTTACCATATTAATGCATATAGTATTCATGTATGCACCTAATAGTATAGAGAAAGATAAAAATATATAAAAGAGTACGATTTATATATTAGTGATCATTGATCACATTGTATATATAACGTGCAAGGTTATGTTGAGAAGTTTTATGGATAGTTGATTCATAGGAAAATTAATTTCAATAAACATTATATTTGGTTAGATAATTATACATCATAATTCAAGAATGATTAGATGTTTTATTGGTTGATTAGTATGCACATTACCATTAGAGTATAACATATTTAGATTTTTATTGAGGTTGACCATGAAAAAGGGAATCATGATGGTGCAGGATCATGTGTAAAAAGAGACATTTCAAGGGAGGAATTGAAATTTAAAGAGGCTGTTAATTTGAATAATGAAAAAAATATGGTTGAATGATGTAATGAGAATATGTGACATTATCCTCAAGCAAATTATATTATTCTTAGGCATTTTTGGTTAATGGAGGAATAATACTTGTTAAACTATGAGGAGTGTATGACTCTAATAGGTTCAAGTGAGTTTTGTGTACACATAATATTTTCAAACTTTATCATTTCTGATGATTTTTCTCTTATAAGAACCCATTGAGACTCAATCTCTTTGAGTGCACGCCTTAAGGGGTACACCAGGAAAGGGTTGGGAAAACCCATGGGTACTTCATAAGATTATTGTCATTTACTACCACTTTATATCTACAAAACCATCTCCTAAAGACATTCCCCCAGGTTTTGCCTCTTATTTTTCACCCTCCTCTAGTCATTTTTTGCATTCATTATCCCTTCCCTAGCCTAAATACCTTTTCGATGATTTACAATACAATTTTGGCCCCATCAAACCTATAATCTAATTGAAAAATATAATTTAGGATGTAGGTCAGCCCTTAGACAACCTAGACCAAGACCTAATTTGTTTTTGTCAATAAAAATATAGAGTTGATTGGGTTGACCCTGTCGACTAAACTTTAAAAGATGTTTAGGGTTACATTCAACTATATTACACACTCACTTAATAATTTATTAAAGAGATAAGAGAAGAATAAGATATATATGTTTCCCATTTTATTATCCATGATTCTACTTGAGGAACATAACTTAGGGTTTCAATACTTTCTTTGGAGATACTACTCGTGTCTTGTAGGAAAGACTTTTAGATGCATATATAGGTTATGTACCCTAGATTTGACTTATCCTTATCATCATTACATATCAGAAAACATCTTGAGAATCACCTTGAACAATAGAGATATTAAGTATTGATGTATTCATATTCATAGTAAGTATTCCTAACTTTGTTTCTCCTTTATAAGAGTAGATAGATTGGCATTTGTAATTCTCTCTCATGCTTTAGTAATTTGTATACATTGATATGAGTGTATATATTCTATGCTTTTTTAATTTTTATCTTTATTACCCCCATTTTGTGCCATAATAATTGGTGAGCACTAGATTAGACTTTATTTTACCCTATTATTTACTTTGTGAATAGGAAAACATAAGACCTAGTTAGGGTTATTAGATGGTTTTACTTGACTAGAGGATTTGTAACCCTTCCTAGTGATATTATTATGGTAAGATATCCCTTGGATAGGTATAGAAGATCCATATTGGTCATGACCATAAATGTATAATGTATCAATAATCATAAGTGTAAGTATGATTTATCTTTTTTGAGCTAGGATTAACTTATGTATCAGTTGCATTTTTCTTTGCATACATTCTAGTGAACCCAACATGAATCTAACCCTTGCACGTTTTCATTCACACCATCATTTTTCTCATCCTATTATATTTTTATATATTTAAATTATTGTATTGAACTAATTAATACAATCCTAACTTTCTATGTGCAGGTTTAACATAGTCACTTTAAAATGACTCTATTTTATCTATGCAAATCTTTGTAAATTACAGGTTACTGGATGGAGTAGTTTGACATAGTATTATTATTAAAATCAAGATAAATATACATATTAAAAATATTTTAATATATATTTTATTTTATTTTTTAAATATATAGGTCAAAAAACATAGTCAAACAATTTGACTATGTTCATTATCTCTTCATTAGTATACAGGTTTTTATAAACTTGGTCAAACTGGTCAACCTAGTTGGCAGAATTTGAAAGTAGAATTTGAGCATCATAGCATAAAAATTTAAAGATAAAACATCTTCAAGACCACAAAGGTTCCTTTCTTTCCTCTCTCTATCAATTTATTTCTTCCTTTAATACTCTTTTCATAAATTTTTAAAACTATAAAATTGTAACCCTATAACTAACTAGGTCAACGTAGTCAACTTAGTTTTGTACTTTATCCTTTATCTAAGAGGCACAGTCAATATGCTTGAATTTATTCTTAAATGCCTTAATTATAATAATATCAACAACCTATACATCTCTATTATGTAATTTTTGCATACAATGTCACTTGAAGTGAATATATACTATTATCAATCAAGGAATTAACATCTATTTTCTAGTAATTAATTCATCTTTCCTTCTCAATTATTTACGTGTTTAGAGTAACTCACATATTTTAAATATTTGATTTTTCAAATTTCCATTTTAGTGACACTATTTTACTCTTTTTCACACACTACCAAATCACTTTACAATTAAAAGGCATTACATATTTGTATTCACAAGGCCTACCTACTTGGATTTCATCATAAAGGGGAAAGCCAATTTGGTTTTATAGCCAAGTATAAATACGTAGTTGATGGTATATATTGGAAAATAACCTAACACACTTATAACTATAGGATTGTGAATTGATATGTTAAGCACCAATACCAAGCTAGTATCATCACCAATATAGATTCTTTCAGCCCAAACATCCTGAAACTAACCTTAGATTGTTTTATAGCTCCCTATTTCATCCAATTTCCATACTAAATTAAAATAAATTTTTCATATAAATTAATAACACTTAGGATGACCAAATATTTATCATTTACTTTCCAATTTTTTCTTAATATTTGATAATTATCTTTTGTATTACAAAACTTGCATTGGTTAGTGTTGGTGCAAGGTTCGTGTTATGTGTTCCAATTAGATTCATCACATTGATCCAATTTCTTAGCTGATTTATTTCATTACTATTTAAAAATATATTGAAAATTTTTATCCAATTTTAGAACATTATTGTCTTGGTTGATACAGTCTCTTATAGATTGTTAAGCCTTCCTGACTACAACATATAGTCGACCTACACCACTATGTATTCTTATCTCGCTATTCAATTTCTATGTTAATCAATACAAAGTAGACCTACATGAATATTTATCATTATCAACCTATTTATCATTGATAACTATAATACATAATTGAGTTGCATGACTATGTATCCTTGTGTTTTTATTTTATTCCCTTGGTTACAAAACATAGTTGACCATTTCCACTTTAGACCCTATTTTATGATTTTATCTTTGCATCATTCCTTTCAGCTTCCTTATTTAATCATGAAATTCATATTTGAGGACAACACAAATTCTAACTCAATATATATGATGAGATTTATCAATCCTAATAGGTTTGCCCAAAATATTCTTGTTGCTTCCACTTTATATGAAAGTAATGTGCATGTGGCCACTCGCACCACAAATTATGGGAATCCTCCTCATCCATATTTAGTTTGTAGCCTTATTATCTCCTTAGAATATGAGCTAAAATTAAATTACACTCATGAAATGATTTTCTTTATTGATGATTTTCCTTAACATAGAGTAAAATAACCTTCAGCTATTTTCAATCTCATGATAAGTGGTCAAGCAGAAGAACCCCATTCACCTTCCCCTACATTCTCTCATGAATTTGGGGGCAATACCTTCTTTTCTTCTAAACCTATCCCTTATATATTGAATCCTCATATTATGACCTCTTCTTCTTTCATTTTCTCAACTTCCATGCTAATTATATCTTCTAACATGGTTGGTTCAACATCTAGTGGCCCTTTTGGTAATCATGCCACTAGTGTTTCTTTTTATTCTAATCCTTATACTAGTACATATTTTGATACACACATTAATCATGATACTAGTTCCTCCTTTTCTACCAATGCCTCTCAAGCCACTAATGATATGTATGACACTACTCATAGTAGAACCCAAGCCACTAATACTAATGCTAATGTTTTGCATGCTACACAAACTAGTCAAACTACCATTCAAATCCATCAACACTTATTACAAACTCTTAATCAAATGAATGATTTTAAAACTAATAATGCCAATCAAATGATACAAATGCAGAATCACCTTATTCACCTTAAAAATTATATTCACTAGGTTCCATGGGGAATGCAAACTCAAAATTACCCCCACCCATAGGGATTCTCATGGGAACATCATCCCCCAACCACCCCTTGTTAACAAAATGATTAAACATATTCAAAATGAACCTCTTACACCTCACATTTCTAATAAAGACATAGGAATTGTCACACCTAACATCAGTTACAATGGGTCAACTGATCCTACCTTACATTTATAAGCATTTGGTAATCTATACAAATATTGGGTCAAGTTAAAAACTTTTACTTATACTAAGCTACTAGAAAAAACCCTCTAGAAAAACTTGAGATTGGTATAATTAACTCAAGTACCATTATATCACTAGCTTGGAATATACAGTTAACTCTTTAACATAAGAGTTTCAATGTAATGACCTCCCTAATAATACCTTGGCTTAAATTATCAATTGCAATCAAATTGAAACCATAATCACATAAGATTTCATCAAATAGTGGAAGACCTTGTCTAATAAGTGTTAGCATAACATCAAAAATGATAATATATTTCATCTATTCACTAACACTCTTTATCCCAAGTTGCAGTATAAGGTTAGGACTCTCTCTCCAAGAAAATTGAAAGAAACCAAGCCAAGCACCAAGATTTTATCATGCATTAGTTTGAGCCATCCTAACCTCTTATGGGCACTCACATGATCCTATAAAATAAAATTCACCATGATACCAATAATGGTATCATCAAATCCTATGATACCATTCATAATACTTAACCCATTACTCCCAATCCTATTACAGACCAAGTTTCACCTTTAAACAACACCCCTAATCTTCATTTTTCAAAAATAAACATCAATGTTCATAATCCATTATCCTTAGTGGAGCTCCAAAAGTGTCTACTAAGGCCTCTTCCCCGAGATCTTTATCCCACTTACCCTATAAAATTGTGGTATGATAAAAAATTTCTTTATTCATTTCATACTAGTTGGGGTCACTCTCATGAGACTTGTAGGAAATTATGTAACTTATCTACAGATTTCATCCTTGGTCCTAATTTTGGTCATGATTTACTCATTCATAAATGCCAAAAATCCTATAATATAGCCTTCAAATATCAAGAAACAAAAAATAAAAATTAAGCTTTGAACCAGGGTAATGCTCATCTTATCATCTAAAAAGACCTCCGTAATCATCAAGATAATAACGACAAGCCTACTCCTTCCATCAATTTTTTTGAAAGTCTTATAGACCAAAATCCAAAATATAATGTGGTAAATATGACCAATATGTGAATAGTATTTAATTTCATTGATTCTCATCCTACACACACACACACGAAACATCCCAATTTTTTTGTGTTATCTAAGACACTTCTCCATCTCGCCTAACATAGTCAAGGTAAGAGAACCTTGTCTCTTTTTAGGAACCAATTCAAACACCTTTATTGGATAATACCTCTCACACTATTTCAACAATTCCCCCAACCTCTTTACCCATCAATAACATTATTCAACCTTATAATAACATATATTCAAGCTAATCACTAGATAAACCTAAATCAACTACCCCATCATCTCAAGACAATCAATTGATTTGTCCACATACTAAACCAACAATGTCTTATCAACACAAGTTTGAATGTATTTCTACTCCTCTTGCCTAGGATATCCTCCAACATTATGCACCACTCTTTAGAAGTCCACCTATGGGTTTTGATGAATGGGACCCCATTGAATAACTTACCCATCTCCTATCTCAAATACCCTTTCTTGAACTCATGCAAACTTATCCACATCATTGTAACCACCTAATGTAACTATTATTTGAAATGAACATCCCTTGTCCTCCCCTCACATGATGTGAATATACCTCATCTGGGTCAAAATATAGTATCATATAAAAATTTGAATAGATGTATATACAATTTTATGAAGCAATGAACACTTATATTTCCCTCAAATTTCCTATTGCTTCCATGATCCTAATGTAAATTCAAAGAGTAGATATAAAGAATTAATTCATGAAAAGCCAAATACACAAAGAATTATTTCAAAAAAAATAAATTCTACACTATTATCATTATTCTGAATTAATAAATCATTCATGAGTTTACATATTTATAGGAATCATATTCCTATATTCTCTCCATTTATTTATCTCACCCTAAAATTATGTAAACCTATTACGATATATTATTATAACCTATTAAAAATATATCTTAACAATAATATAATATTCTAACTAATATCATAATATTGTTTATAATAATATTAATACCAAATATAATTAATAAATAACCTATTGCTATTTACATTTTTGGAAATATCAAAACTAACATGATGTAAAGGCTACTTTATAACATTCCCCCTGATAGTTATTACATGGTGCAAAAACATTCACACTCATATTTGCAGTATGTTCACCCATTGTAACGTGCCCTATTTGGCTCATGACCTTGATATAAAGAGCCTCACTCATCCCATCGTTTTACAGGTTTACCATAATCCTTTACATGAATAGGAACACCATCTACTTCCAAAAATTGCTATGAACACAATTGTATGCCATCACATACTCATAGGTCTACATACTATTGATGAAATCTTGCTACACATCACCACTATTATGTGAAGGAACACATCCCAAATTTACTTTACATGACTATAGTGGATGTGTCACTGAGGATCATCTACATAAATAAGTAAGGTAGTCACAATCTCTATGCAGTAGTGGATCTCCTAAGTGTTCCCAAAACATTGTTCACCTCCTATGGTTTTCTAGATCTACCACAAACTCTTTCAAGATCCATGAACTAACTTACATTGGTGATTTTGTCCTTTCATAATGTCTTCACATTAGGTAATCATGTTTGGAATTTGTGCAAAAATTACATATCTTGAATAGGCATATTCTTATGTTCTTATTCTAAAAAACAAATGTAACTACCATAATAACTAAAAAAACCTAAAATTAACACATGACAAAATGTCACCACATCATTGGTGTGGCCCTATCATTGGTGACTAATGAGAGGTCACTAAAAGACCTCCATCATCCGTATATCCTGCATCCTCTAATGTCTCATTTCTCACTCAACTAGTATATCAATGTAGCTTAGGTACATCATTTTTTTAAGGGAAATCACCCCCCCCCCCCACAAAAAAAATGCATATGTTACCTATAAGAGAAAATGTATCTGTAAGGATTTTTTTTTTTTTTTTACAATTTTTAACTCTATAAGACTTTTGACAAAATGAATAACATAAAGGACTAACACTCTCCACACAAAAAATCAACTCTAAACTTTGTGATAATAATGACTCTATTTTTGACACTTACAAAAAAATGACATAACATATAAAACACTATTAACATGACTATTACTTTTATTTTTATCATTTGACCCATTGTGTGGACTTTTGATAAAAACAAAACACAACACATCTTTGAATTTATGCTTTTACAAACTAACACTTGAATACATTTATAAATAACCAACAAATAACTAATTAAAACAACCACTTTAAAAGACACTTTTTGAGTTTTTGAATATACAAATAGACATTTGATTTAAATAAGAATGGACTATAAAAAATCATTAACACTTTTCAACTCTAAAGCTATAGACATAAAAATAACCCTATATTAAAACCAAATAAATAGCACTAAATAAAATAACTAATCTTTAAAACCAAAAAAAAACATGGAGACTAACATATATTAAACTTATACACTTTGACTAAGCCAAAATTATTAATTATATAGTTATGAGTTGTAATATCTCATGGAAAATTGATTGGCAAAATTTGACTGATAGGAACCAAGATTAATGACATACATCTAGGCTCTAGTGTTGGACATACTACAAAACAAATAACTTGTTCTCTATTGTATCGACCACATGCCAAGACAAATTCTGAGGGTAATCCTCTTTGACAATGCCAATAAAATATTTTAAATAGCCATGGCATGTAGATGGGATTGAGAAAGGCTACGACTATATTAGTGAATGATAGCTTCAATGTTGGGTTTGGGCTAGATCTGGCATGTGAAGCTAGACTAGTACTATGATAGCTAGAATAGAGATGAATGCCACATGGATGGTAGTATATGCACAAAGTTTGTTTGATCAGTAATAACTATGCACATGAATGTAGTCCTAATCACTAGTTAGTGAAACTCCATGGTAATAAGAGCAAATAAATATGACATGTTAGAATATTTCCTTCCAATTGATCTCTCTTAAAAAAAATTTCCCTTATGGTTCAATGAATCTGCATAGTGACTACACTTAAAATAATGTATCAAGAAAAATGATTTTAGGAGGATTTAAACATAATGAATGGAATGATTTAATGGTCATATATAATGAACACATAGTTTTAACAAAATAATGATAGAGATATGACATGTGAAGACAATCATATGAGAGTAGTAGATATGCTTGTGAATTGCAATATAAAAATTTTCACTATTCAAGGAAATAGCATAATCGACCAATGCCATTTGAATGACATCAAACCTTCATGGACTTCAAAAACTCATATTAATAGGCTTTGATACCAATGATGTAAATTCAAAGAGATACAAAGAATTAATTCATGCAAAGCCAAATACATAGAGAATTATTTTAACACAAATATATTTTACACTATTCTTATTATTCTAAATTAATAAATCAATTATGAGGTTACATAATTATAAAAATCATATTCTGATATTCTCTTCATTGATTTGTCTTGCCCTAAAATTATGCAAACATATTAGGATATATTATTATAACCTATTAACAATCATATAATATTATAACTAACACTGTAATAGTGTTTATAACAATATTAATACCAAATCTAATTAACAAACAATCTATTACTATTTACCTTTCAATAAATACCAAAAATAAAATGATGTAAAAGCTAATTCCTAACAGATCCTAGTTGATATGTTGATTCATGTAGATTATCCTCCACTCTTTATAAGTGTTTAAATCAATGATATTCAAGTCAATCATGCTTTGATTGATGAGGGTTCAAGTACTTGTGTTTCCTCCATTGACTTCATTGAAACTCTCATATATTATGAGTGCAATATTAAATCCACACACATGTTTCAAGGTTATGATCGAAGGTAAATGCCTCCTTTAGGTTGCATGTGGATCCCTATTACCATCCTACCTATCATTGTTCAAGTAAAGGTTATGATATTCAACTTTCCTATTTCCTATAATATCTTTATTGGTAGGCCTTGGACTCATCGTATGAGGGTTGTCACCTATTATACTTATGAATGTGTCAAGTTTACCCATAATGGTGATATTTATAAGATTCAAGGAGACACCAACCCTTAGAATTTTAAATAATTCTAATAATGTGGTGTATTCAAAATTCCAACATTTGAACCCTTTCCAAGTGTTCCATTCTATAAATCTCAACATTTTAATTTTCCCATCAACTATACTCAAATTTATCATGGTCACCCTAAACTCATCATAAATATACCACTTAAGCTCTTAGAATACAATGATAATGAGATAGACAAGATCAACCTCAAGATCAAAACTTTGGATCTCTCTTGTCATCTCTTTTAAAAAATTACATCATCCTTAAATTTGAATTCTCATCGGTGACCTATCATTGATATACCCATGGTCTTAACCAAGAATCAACATTTTATTCATCACATAACTTATGATGAAAACATTATACCTACCTACACTATCAAAATTCATACACATGATTATGATGATGGTTATACATTTAGATGATCCATTTATATGATGTCTTATTCAAGATAGATATGTTGAGATCCTTCATTATAATTCTTATTTATTTCAGGCATTCTATTCCTCATATAGTATTCCATCTTATATAGTTCTTAATTTTAGTATTATTACTCTTATTTATAGGATAAAGATGGAGCTTTCACATGACACCCATCTAATTTTCATAGATGTTATTAGGATCATGCTTATGGATACTCTTATGATAGGTCCCCATCATTTCACTAAATACTAGGATCCCTATAGCTTACTTCCACCAGAGATGCTTGTTAATATCCTTGAGCCCTCTACACATCTTCCTTCTCCCTCAACTGAGTCTAGTCTAGATCTTACTTCCACTCTACCCTTAGCTGAGCTTTTTCCTACATTTTTTTATGCTTCTTCTTTAGCTGAGCCTAGACCAATCTCTCCACTAGTCTGATCTCCCCTTTGTAATGGCCTTCTTCCTTTACCGTAGCTTGATCCCTTACCCACCTAATGGGTTGATCACCCTTACTATGATACTCATATAGTTGTCAATCATTACACTAGAGACTATTAGTTATACTAGCCTTTCCTAGTTCTTAATTTTACTCATGTTATTAAACCCACAAAGTCCATTAACAAGTGTATTTGTTGCTTCCATTGTATAGATAATCATTCCTCCACCCATTATCAAAATCTTTGATAATATATCAACACCTTTTCACCTACCCTTTTTCATCTAAAATAAAAATCTTTACCTCATCCAAAATTATTACTTGGGTATATTCCTAAATATGGAGAAGTTTATTGTCTTTTGCACTAGTGCAGTACCCATCACATTGATCATTACCAAATCCTCTAGAAACATCTTCATGATCACTTCATGACCATTCATGCACCCATTGTTCCCCCTCCCATAGGTTATATACATAAGAATGATCCCCATTATTCACCTATGGATCCTTCTCCACCAATGGTTCCTTCTTCACTTGTGGCTCCCACACCACTGACATCTTCTCCCTCACCTATGCTTCCTTCTCCACTAGTGGTGCCACATCCTTGTCTCGTAACTACCATTCCTATTCTAGCATATATTCTCCTTATTGGTTATTATATCAATGAGGTCCCTCATGAGCATGATTATTTAGCTATAAGTATGTTTTCTATAGAGGAGATTCAATGATAGATCTTTTCACATCTTTCCTTGAGGATTGATGAGACTCTTATTATAGTTAGGGTCTAGCTTCGTAGAGATATATCATATGTTATGGGTAATATGTGTGGAAAAATTTATCAATATTTGTGAACACATCATGGTGTTCATTTATTTTCATCTTAGTTATTATTATTGGATCAAACGTGGCATCCACTTTTCTATATATATTATATCATTTGACTATGTGTCAAATTTTACTTCACTTATCTATCTAACATGGATCTTTATATTTCACATTATGTGTTGTATATAGTTTCATTTATTTCATATTCTCTTATGGTTTATTTTCTCACTTTCTATGATTAAATTCTTATATTCATGAGTTCATTTATTTGTATACATGTATTTGTCTTTTATGATGATTGTTTACTACCTTATCTCATCCAACACAGATAATTATTATTGTGACTTGGTTATATAAACCTTGAACCCCTCAGTACTCCTTATTTACCATGTGATCAGTTAGCAAATAAGTCATCTCATTATAAATTTATTTTACCCATCCAATTTGGATCTTCATTTATTCCCTTATTTACTTTCACAAACTAAACATACACATGGTTGAAACTTGATATAACATATTGGTTCATAGGTATGCCTAACTATTTTAGTCAGTCATGTGTATCACTTTATATCCCTCATGTTGGTTACTCCAAATCTACATCGAGGAGGAATATTAAAAGCCATAAAATTTTAAAATATAAATCATTTAAACAAAGGCAATGATACAAAAGGTAACATTGATATTTTAAAAGTCAAAGCACACTAAAAGACGTGATTTAAATCACATCTCCTTATTCCTAATTTAAGATAAAAATACATAGTTTAACTCATGATGCAATCAATTTCCATTGGAGTGTGGTAGGCCAGTAAATTGGAAAAGGAAAATATTTTTTTTAGTGCTACCTACTTTCTCACACAAGTACCAAATCTTCATAGTAGACTAATGGCTCTATAAGGGGTCCTAAGAAATAAGGAACATGTTGTATGAAGGTAGGTCCATTTTAATTTTCTTTTTAATACAACCAATATGAGTCAATCTTAGTATCACACTTATTTGCATATACAACTTTGTGTTTATTGTGAATAGGTATCTTTTTTTATTTTGATGGTCACTAACCACTTAGTCTCCTTTATGCATACTTAGTGTGCCTCATGTTTCCTAATGTATTATCATATATTCTTACATTATGATTTTTACATTCCCTCTTTTCACTTATAACATTCCTTATATTTACCTTTGAGAAATATTGTTTGTTAACTGATCATCCCCCTAGGGATCCCATTTATGAGTTTCATTGTAAGACCATGGGCAGGACTAGGACTTCCTCACAAATTACCACATTTAAACAACCTTTTAAATATCATTTCCACCATTTTTTCAAGCTCATTGGTATTCCCTTTGTGATTTGCAGTGTAATACCATGGATAGGACTAGGGCTTCCTCACAACATATACCAATACCCAAATCACAACAAAATTACATGTGTCAAATTTGTGATAAGTATTGATTGATTATAAGTTACATGTAATTGACATGATTCTCATCTTCATATAGTATGTTTTATGCTTACTTAATTTGATCTTTCAGTTTTATCTTCTTATTTTCCAATTGTATGTATGCTTACAACTATTTTCTTAATTTTTTCTTACTTCCTAGCTTGAATTAGTGTGATCAATTTAAGTTCATTTTCTCAATTTTATTTCTCTTTTATACTTCTGAATTTAATTTAGTAAGATTGATGGAATTAATTATTTTGTTTTTATACCTTTTAGTTTTCATGTTCCTTCTACTTTTTTACATTATTTTCATACTTCCCAACATGATATAGTGTAAATTTATTTGTTTTAACTTTGGGCAAATCTTTTACATGGTTTAAAATCTTTTGTTACCCTTTTTAACCATCTTTGGTTTATTATATTTAGTCATATTTTATTATTACAAATTTCCCATTGTGATATAGTATGTAGTCCATTTTTTTTGGATTACTTATACTTTTCCAAGTCATTTTTGTCTATTTCTTGTTAACAATGCATGTGTATCACATAATGATAGAAAATTAAAAAATCGACATATATTTCCCATAACATATACAACAAAAGCTAAAACATATGTGTTAGAAAGAAATATATCCAAGCATCAACATCCACAACCATGTACAACTCATGAGATAAAATTTAATAGTTAATATATGTATATGTATATGTACACACACACACACACACACACACACACACACACACACACACACACACACACACACACACACACACACACACACACACACACACACACACACACACACACACACACACACACACACACATCTGTGTGTGTGTGTGTGTGTGTGTGTGTGTGTGTGTGTGTGTGTGTGTGTGTGTGTGTGTGTGTGTGTGTGTGTGTGTGTGTGTGTGTGTGTGTGTGTGTGTGTGTGTGTGTGTGTGTGTTTAGGGCTAGGCTCCATCTTGTCTATCATGTTGCCTAGTCGCATTAGCCATAGATTCCTAGGATTGTAACCTCTAAATGGTACACTATAATGAGGCAATTCAATATCTCAAAATTGTTACCTATCCTTGTAGATTAGCCACTTAGTCTTGCACCTATCCAAGCTAGATAGTGGTAGCCATATGGACCACTCTCTCCTAAACCAAGGCCTACTAGGCCTATGCCTCTCCCACCCTTACCAGGGGGTAAAATCCATCCATGTATGCTTGTAACTACCTCATGTCCTTTGCCACTAGTCTAAACTAGCCCACCTGTGTTGAGATAGATAGAACCATAGGATCATCTAATGTTGTGGGGTCATATAGAGCTACTACCACATCTAGAATGTCATGATGTGAAGCCATACCTAGATATCCCCATCTAATCTTCTCCATCAAAAGATTTACAAACCCAAAACTAGAAAAATATTAGATCACATAGAAATATAAAAACCATCTATCTATATACTATAATCAAATGCAACTAGTCTCTTATATCAAAGCATAACATCAAAATTACAACATTTCTCACTAGTGCTAGTGTCACCAATCACCATCTCCTTATCTGCTGACTCATCGAGTATAGTCTCTCAATCTACTTATCATTGAGTGCCTACTATGCAAGTTTCCTCCACACTAATGGAAAGATAGGATTCACCACTTGAACACACTATGATCCTCTCCTTAGAGGTGTCTCTATGTACTAGTTATGTCATAGAGCATTTGATGGGTCTTCTTGCAATGTAGCTCTCACATGTGTCTACTCTCATTGGTGGTGCCTCCATCTATGGTATAGCTATGGTGGTCACTTTTTCTACTATGGTTCCTAATAAGGTGCCTATTCTAGGCCTACATCTATGTCCATGTCATATCTTCTTGCTATTTCTTGTTGTTGTGCTTGACTAGTCCATGGTCTATCATGTCATGGCCTAATCATAGGCATCTCAAATAGTACTCATCCTCTTCCGCTCCCACTCAAATATTTATCATGTCATGCCCAATAAATAGGCACTACTAAAGGGGATACTACGTGTGAGAGTTTAAACTATCTTAGTAAACATACCACTGGATGCATCTCTACCTATGAGGTGTAGTGGTGTATGATTTGCACCTAACCAACTAGGTCATATAGTAGAAATGTGTGTGTATGGATACCACATGATCTCTCCTCATGTACCAATATACAATGTTGGCATATGGGATATGGCCTGAGATACATGGTCTTGCATCTATTGTAAAACTCAAAGGAACCTGTCATCAACCACATGGAGAAACGGAACTAGAAAATACATGGGGAACCTATCATATATCTAGAAACTCAACAAAATAATAGACCCCATGGTATTCTACCCTATGTACAACATCCTATACATATCATGCATGAGTTGGACCCAAATGATAGCCCCAAAATTATATATTTCTCCCTAATCCAAGATGGATTGATACAAGGCTATCACATATAGTGGTGCCTTGTCATTTAACTTGTGAAAAAACACTCATGTTTTCACAAGAACTATCATAACCTTTTAGATATATAAATTTTTCATATTATAGACATCAAACAAACTCACCCTCAATCTAGGGTGTATCCTTTTTGAGCATGTCATGCACTGGACTAGTGCTCACCTCTTTACCAAATCATATGGTGTCTTAGTGATCACTAATATCTCTCCTATCATTAGTCTTAGAAATGCATGGACATCCTCTAGTGTCATACCCACCTCAATGGCATCCCCATCCAATAACCATTAAAAAGTGTTGGTCAACCATTTTCATGCTCTAAGGAACATGAAAATGAGATCGACATTAAGCAAGATCAAACTCATATCCATGATACCTCCAAAGTATAGTAATTTTGGTGATGTTGTGTCCACGTCAATCAACCAAACTAGTAGATCTAGAAGCCATGATGTATCTATCAAGCACCAATACCTATATCATATCTTTAAAATATCAAACAATAAAGGATGTATCAGATTTCTGTCATAAATAATTGAAATACATTCTTAAAAATTTATAAATTAACTACTTAAATCAGTTGGTTTAATTTAGTTTCTCATATTTTCTAATTTTCCTATATAATAAACCCATTTAATACTAAATCAACCTTGTATCTTATTTTTTATACTAAATCGACCATTTCCATTTCCAACAAGATCGACCTATTAAATAGTACATTAACCATCTTCTTGCTTTAACATACTAAATTGACCCTATCATACATAGTCGGCCTCATTTTATGATACTACATCATCCCTAACCATAAAATAAGTCAGCCCTCTAGTACGTGGTTAGCCTTATCCTATTTACCAACTAAGTCAGCCCACTGCTATGTAGTTAACCACCCATTAGATTATTAAATCAACGTACTACTACACCTACCCTATCTTTTTAGTCACCTTACAAATTAATTTGACCAAGTTCACTCTTTTCTTTTACATTAGTGACCTTTTTACCATTTACCATAAATACTTTAGTCATTTATTGGTCTGAATTCTTCCTATCTAGTACCCTATTCTACCCCTAGTTTACCTGATAATTTTTTAGGGTTCATTCTACTTCCTCGATTTTTCCTACCACTTAATTTTCTATATTTAGATCAATTCCAAGTAAAAATATTCAAAATTTTGAAATTTTCAATTGCTTACTTGTGATGCATTCATTGTGGCCTTTATGCATCATCTTTGTCTCAACTGTCATCTCCTCACCATGATGTCTATATGATCTCAAACTAGGTCTATCATAGCTCTATTTCAATAGAATAGTACAAATAATAAATGAATTATTTTTCACCCTATTTATATGTACCATTCAAAATTATTTATCTTTCAAATATTTACTACCATATTCTTTATTTCGATCATATCTTTGTTTCTACTAGATTTTTTCAATCATAAAATATTATGGAATACTGACATCATAGAAAATATTTTCACCTATTATATGTATATGTTGTAAAGATTTTGATTTTTTAATTTTTTTTACTAATTTCTACAGGTTCACCTAATGTTCCCTACATTAGACACCTTCACATTTCTCACATCTCCTTCTTTATCTACAAAACTAAGGTAAGTAAAGGTATGTTTTTTTCAAATCCATCCTTTCATTTATATTATTTTCTTCTTATTGAAATTTATTTAGATTCAACATTGTGTGTTTCTATGTCCTTTTTCTGAATCACCATCCCATTTTGCACCTAAGTGACACATGATGAGCTTTGACTGAGGCATGTGTATACACATAAAAATTTCAAACTTCATCAATTATTGATTATTTATCTACAATCTCTCTAAGTTTAAGCCTTAAATTTTGTACCAGGAAAGGGGTAAGAAGACCATCCATGCTTTGTAGGATTGTTGTCCTTTACTACCTCTTTCTATCTACACAACCATCTATTAAAATAATTCACCTAAGCTTTGCCTCTTATTTTTCACCCTCATCTAATAATTTTATACCTTCATTATCCCTTACCTATCCTAAAATATAATGTCAGCCCCATCGACCCTGTACTCTAATTGACAAAACTCATTTATGATCTAGGTCATACCCTGGCCAACCTAGACAAATACCTAATTTTTTTTATGAATAATGATATAAATTAAATTGGGATGACCTTGTTGGCTAAACTTTAGGAAAGGTTTAGGGTTAGTTTCATCTATATATACACACACTAATTTCATTGTTTATTAAAGAAAGAAGAGAAGAGGAAGAGATATATATTATGCATCTACTTATCCACCATTCTACTTAAGGAGCATAACTTAGGGTTTCAATACATTCTTTAGAGATACAAATCTTGTCTTATGAATAAATATTTTGGATGCATAAATAGGTTGTGTATCGTAGATATAAATTATCCTTGTCATCATTACATACCATAACAACCTTTTGGGAAGCACCTTGGCTAAGGGAGAGATTCGAGTTTAGTGTGTTCATCTTTAAAGGTAAGTATTCCTAAGTTTGTTCCTCTTTTTTAAGAGTAGAGATATTATAATTTATAATTCTCTCCCATGCATTAGGATTTCATATACATTGACATGGGTATATATCTTCTATGCATGTTTATTCTTTATGTTTATTACCCCCAATTGGTGCCACAAGCTTTGGTGAGCACTAGATAGACTTTAATTTACCTTATTATTTACTTTGTGAATATGAAAACATAGGATATATTTAGGGTTATTACATAGTTTTACTTCACTGCAAGCTTTGGAAATCTCCCTAGTGATATTATTATGGTAAGATATCCCTTTCTAGGTCTAGTGTATTCATCTTGGTCATGACCTTAAATATCTAATGTATCAACAATCAAAAGTGTAAGGAAGATTTATCTTCTCTAAGATAAGAGTAAATGTACAAATTAGTTACATTTTCATTTTCATACAATTTCCACTCATTTTGTAGATCAAATTTAGGTTCTTAGACTATTCATGCAAGACACTTGGCATGTTTTTATTATGCATTCATAGAATATGTTTGGAATGAGTGTGAGTCACAACAGTGGGTGGATGACTAAAGTGGCAGACCTCTAATTCTAATCAATACATATTAGGTTCCACCAACATTGAAACTTATATATAAGACATCATCTAATGACTTTGACAATGTATTTGGTCTACTATTACCAAGTAGAAGATTAATCCTTATGTACTATTTATTCTCATTATCTATCTTGATAGTGTCATTAAATTTTTATGTGATACAAGGTATGTTTTTATAGTTACTATAGATGAGGACAATGAAGAGGGAATAAATTACTAATTATGTTAGTGTGTACATGGAACAAAAAAATTAACTTTATAGGTCATAGATGGATAAAAAATTAGTTATTCCATTGGGTTTGTGGTAGTCACTAGAACTTGGATTTAATGACATTCTATCAAAAATTTAGATGTATGGTTATTTGAAGACTTTAAAACATACAAGTAGACATTGTACTATTCAAATTTGTTTCTTGAAATGAATATTAAATTAAAAAATATCATGGGAGGCTATTAAATAGGAATTTATTGAAAGTTTTTGAGTTATACCATCAATTTATTTCTAATAATATCAAGATTAGAGTAGATCCTAGTTGTTCCTTAGAATGAAATATGCAGGTATATTGACTTGTAAAATGTAGATGTAATGAATTTTACCAAATGTTTTTGATTTTTTAGGTAGTACATGCATAAATATAATTTTTAATTACCTACTAATAATGTTTTATAGGTTAGTGATTCTAAATAAGCTTCTACCTTCATGCAATTTGCACTGTTAGTAAAGAATTTCATATTCTTGAAGCTAAGAGAAGCCTATAGATGTAAATTTCCTAGTTACATAACATATTTGCAAAAGATAATATTATATAATGCCTAGTTAAATTTTTTTATGTTCACCTTGACACTCCCAGCCTATTACACAAGGTTTCACCCTTCACTTAAGACTTGATTTAAACTTCCACTCTCAAAACACTGATCTTCTATCCTTATCATCCAGGTATATAGATTTACAATCCAACTTTATCTCTTTCTCTACTAACTCTCAACTCATAAAACCACTTATATAAACTCCATATGACCCTTAATATAATCATTAATAAAATGTTTTCAATAATTTATGTCATTTTTTATGGTTAATTCTCACAAAACTCAAACATTTGCCTGATAACACCTATGTTGTAGGTATATTTTGTATCATTGATCCTTATATTTGAATCCAAATACTCTCTAATAGCCTTAGCCACATTATATACTATTACCTTAAGCTACCTATAAATTTATGC
>JARHVA010004964.1:860000-870000 GCA_037957365.1 Torreya grandis | reverse complement strand
ATCTCGTTCTTCATTGTGTTATTCCATCCAAGTTTAAAATCATTTCCAATAAGATTGAAGGTTATCAGTCTTTATTAAGAAGTATGCTATCTATAAGTATGATTACAAGTTCTTTATCTTGGATTGAGATTTAATCATGAATGTTATGTGTTTATGTAAGATCTCATGAGTAATTACACCTATCTGCAAGTCTATACTTGATCTTCAGGAGTCATGATTTAGACTATATAGTACATTGCAAGGTTTTTCATCAAATGTAAGAGATAGAGTGTGTCTTCATGATTGAGATGCATCTCAAAAAGGATATTAAAAGTTTAATAATGATGTATAAGGCTATAATCAGGATGAAGGAGGGTCATCAATGTAATTTTAATTTTCATTTTGAGGTAAACATGCCTATTTCATGACCATTATGGAATCTCTCCTTGCACCCTCTTGAACTTCATATTCATCTATAGAATATCTGCTTTGGAAGTTAAGGACTTTCCCTTCTTCATTATTCTTTATTTTTACATTACTATCTCATATGGATTATACTATGGTTTTTATCTATTATTATTATTATTATTATTATTATTATTATTATTATTATTATTATTATTATTATTATTATTATTATTTCATTATTTCTTCCAAATTATCTTCTTTTCATTGTAATTTTTCATTTATATCTCTAAAAATAGGATTTTATTTCACAACTCCTACTAGACTTAAATATGAGTCTCTCTTACTCTCTTTACACTAAGAGGACTTCTCACTATTATCCTCTATCCAATGTAATATTATCTTTAACAACCTATAAGTAAATCAAGTAGACATATTTTTCAAAACCTACACTAGACTCAACAAGTGTATCTCTCTCTTTCATATAACTCTCTTCATAGTATTTGTTCCCAAAAAAACATTAGGATATAATTACATTATATGAAAGTCTGAGGAATGTTTACAACATGCTAGTATACTTTTAGGGTCATGAATAGAAGGTCTATTCCCTTATGAAGGTTTATGAACTTATGGCTATCACACCTATCTAAGGGATTCATAAGAGCATACATAATCTAAACATAACCATAAATGATAGATTTAATCATAAAAAGGCCTCTTATTCATTACAATATGACCTACTTGACTCCTTTTGACTAATATGTACATACTTGGATATTTTAATTGATGCTTTTGCATCACTTACATAGCTTGAATAAATGGGTATAATTAATTTGAAACTAGATAAATTAATATTATGTATCAATGGTCAAACATTGCACTTCATGGTAATATAAGTATAAATAATGTTCCATTCTCAAATGTGGATCCATGGTAAAAAATTGTGATTCATTTTTAGTATTAATAAAAACCATAAAGGCATACAAAATAAGAGCATAATAGAATACTAGATGAATTCCATATAGGTAGAAAATGTCAGTAATATATACATTACCATATAGGAATACAAAAAATTACATCATCTAAAAACATAGTATCTAATGTCAGGTGAATGTAATATAGACATAGAATTCCAAAAATGCATATATTTCCATATGGGCATAAAAAAAAGTAGATCATCTAAGACATCATAATCATAAAATATCCTCACACTCTTTCCTTTCCTTAAACAAGACTCTCTCTAGGATGCCCTGCTTATAGATGGAGATCCCTTGAATGTCGTCTATTACTCCAAGTTATGACTGTCAGTCCTACAATGATTGCTTGATTATAAATGAACCTATTTAAATATAAATATTATTTAAAAATTAACATACTATACATGAAACCAATTTAATAAATTAATTTTAAACTAGAATAATAAAATCGTTTAATCATGTATTTAATAAAAGCTCATGGTCCTTCTAAATCTACTTCTAACACTCAACTAGGTCAGTGACAAGTTTAGTTACATGAACAAGAGTGTAAAATGAGAAAGAAACATGAGGAGGTACCATATTAATTATATGAATTGGACTATCAAATGTCATCTAAAAACCATGTATACACTATACATTCACATAAGTTATATTTGCCCAAGTACATGTAGTGAAATTAATAAAATAAAGCTACTTTTACAATTTAAAATTGCAAGTTAATATGAACCTCTGTGAATGCCTATGCATATGACATTTAAACAATAATGCATATGTCTGTCTTGGATAAACATGATGGAGGAGTGTTTACTCTAGTCATCAACTAAACAAACCAATGTTTCTTAGTTTTCTACAAACTATTGAAGATATATGGAAAAAAATTCTCATTTATTAAACTAAGATTGTATTTAATAGTAGTATACTTAAATTTTGAGATCCTTAATAGATAAATTTAACTTGAGTATAAGACTAAATATACATAGATAAAATGTGTATAGAGTATAATATTAACTCAAAATTTTAACTCTATATATGTAACTAGTGTCATACTAACACAGATGAATGTAGTAGTGGATGATCCATTAACTGGCTCTATAAATATAACATAGGCTAAGTAAGATCAAATAATGCACCTTTGGATCATGATGATGAAGGAACCTACTGTAACATAAGAATTGCATATATATTATTCAATTTATGTGTAAATTAATTGTTATCTTTTAAATTTCAAAATATAACTTAAATTTAACATGAAATTTATATAAAAGATACCTTCATAAGTGTAACAACTAATGTTTGCATACCAAAATCTCATATCTCAAGAGTATATAACCTAATCTCTCTAAATCACCACCATTGTAATCTAAAGGTCCAATGCATATAGAACCACAAGATCTATAGGGGTGGATTTGGGTATACACACTACGTGGAGTATCTCTAGCATCGATCTCTAAAAACCTACTTATATGCTAAACAAGTGTATCAATAAGTGCACTAAGTGCATGATGAGTATTGATTTCCATGACCTCATTCACCATAGAGGGAACATTAGGATGAAGTAGTTTTTGGGTAGGGATCCTTTCAAGTTAATTAGGTGCATGATGTACACCTAGTGGATCTTACGTATAATTTTTCCCTCAACCCTAAAACTCACCATAGTCAAAATAGTTTGGAAACTTGTTGAGGATAAAATCACAATAGAGTTTCATCAAAAAATAAAATGAGACTTCATGGTTGTTACATGGTGTATAATCAAACACCATCCACCATCGATCCCATAAATTGGCTCTTATTAGGATATGTTGGCATTGATGGATTTGGAAATGTTTACTTGTAAGTAGAAATGGTGCATTGGTGGTTGGGTCAATGAATATGACACAAATTTTTTATGTTGTTATATATTTGATCTTCACCTCTTGTTTTGATAATTTTTCAACATAGTAATCCCTACATGTATCCATATATGATTCCCATCTATCAATTTGACTCATTATTGATTATACTTGACCTAATTCGACTCTAGGGTATTGGCAAGAGAGGTGTTGATGGAAGTGGGGTCCCTCATTCTCCTAATTATTTGATCAATTTCAGTTTTGTTTTCCACTATATGTCAGGCTAGATACTCTTTACTACTTGGGGGATATTTTGGAACTATAGGAGGGATAGGAGGGTTAGGCAGAGGGTTAAGAGGAGGGTTAGGTGGAGGGTTTGGAGGAATTTTAGTAGGGTGGCCTCTTTCAATAGAGTGAGATGTTTAAAAAACATAATTTACTAATTAAATAATGTAAATAACAAAAAATTACAAAAATTTAGGGTTATTAGGTTTACATTTATCAATTCTCTCCTCTCTATGGTGGCATTATTGATGTAGCAATGTTTTTAACTTTTTAATGAAGATCACATGGTAGGATAAATAACTTGATCAAAATACAATCACATGATAACACAAACCAAGATAGAATAATGAGATGTTTAAAATTTTTGGGGGCTTGGGTAGGCATTATAAGTTATTTAAAGAATTAAAAACATGTATGCATTATAACATGTACATGTTATGGCTCATTATTCTAAGCCTCATATTCAAATAATGCATATTCATTATGGACACAATGCATACACATTATGTTCATAACTTGTACACATTATGGGAAATGTTTGCATAGTTGTCCCCCAAATTTGTGCACAAAGCTAGTATTTTGTTCCTTCATCATTGTCATTAGGTGCAATTACTACATAAAACATGCCTTGCATTTATAATGTAATAAATTTGTAAAAACATATAGGAAAAAAGTCAAATATCACTAATATAACTAAGGATACATTTAAATTAAAAATAAATCATAGATGATTGAAAAATATCTGAGATGTGGTCAAATTAAACCATTGATATCATTTCATGATCCCTAAATGGTTGAAATGAATAGCTAGTTTACATATATGTTAGGGGTATAAAATATGATTCATCACCCTATTCTTTTGAATCAAATTCATTAAAATTAAATTCCATATAATCAAAGCAAAAGTATGCCATATCCCTAGTAGAAATAGCCATGAAATAGAACTTAAGCATTGAATAGAATGGAAAATACTCAATTTAGGTGCTTTACTACAATATTTATATATTGTATTATCTTATTCCTACATTAACCGAAAGAATCCTTGCACATGAGAAGATTTATTTGATCTATGAGAAATGTTTTCATTACATGAAGTCACAATACTTGTAACATTGATCAAATTAACACCATCCTTGTGCTTTCCCTTTTATTTTTTAAGGTATAATATTACACATCCATCTACACCATCTTTTCCCCTTTGTAATGCCCAACCTAAAAAAACTCCAAAAATGGTGAACCCCATTATTCCTATGTATCCTAATTAACATGTAAAACATTTAATATTTCTTAAACTATCCTACACAATTATCTGACCAAATTTAGTGTGTATCAAACATGATTTCTCTTGCATTCATATTTATATAAAATGACTCAAAAAAATCATGGAAAAACATTGGATAATTTAATTTATCATCACTCATATAAAAGTGGTACTACCTCAAAATCTTCTTGTCTTTGTTTGTGCTATTAGGTGAATTTTTAAAAGTAATATGAACAAAAATTCCAAGATGAATTGAATTATAGTATTTTGATTCAACCTCGATACTTATTTATAGTGTATATTTTTTATCAAAGTCCACAATCGAAATAATGGTGCCAATTAGGAAGTTGTCCTTGCATACATTGAATTGATTATCTAACCATTTTTATTTATGTGTGTGTCTTACACGTTGGTAGATAATATTCTTATTTAATTCAAACATGAAATAATATGGGTCATAACCAACTCAAATCTTGATGAATCTTTTCCATATTTAAAAACATACTTCACATATTTATACTTCTTAAAATCAACTAGTTACTTTCCAAATTCATAAGAATTTTCTTCTTGTATACATTTGCTCAAATTTGAAAAACCACCACAGGTGTTACATATTCCATCTAAACATTCTTTGGAAAAAAAATGTGCATCAAAACATTAATAGAAAAGACATGGGATTAACTCTTGATATTCTAAGTGGGGAAGCCACCATACATTCTTGCATAATCTCATCAATATGTAAAGTACAATGTATATGATGAAAAACATCAAAACTCATAGAAAATTTAACATAGATCCTACAACATGTCATGCAAACTTGATTTATTTTAACATATAAAGGTTTGCACATCTCAAAGGGCCTTTGACTAATTATCAATTTCCCATTTAATTTTTCAATAATTTTTTTTATAAAATTTTGTGTGTCATGCCCAAGGAATGTTTTGCATGTAGCTCATTGTTTTTTGAACCTTTTCTTCTTTTAACATATTTTACAGTAGATGAAACCCTTATGTTGTCATACCAAAAAAAATCAATCAAAGGTCTTGTTCCTTCAATTAATAACTTATATTTTCATGGTATTCTACCACCAAACACCCATGAATCTATGTGTGAAGGGTCATCAATCCCTATTCTTCTTTTTATAGAATTAATTAGAGTTTTCATATTTAACTTAAAGGATGTACTTGTTTGACCAGTAAATTGATCTTTAAATGTTGACTAAGCCACTATATATTCTATTATTACTCATCTTTGAACATTAATATCTCTTTTTGAGTTCTATTGCCTATTGAACTAAATTCATTAAATATATTCTTTACTATTGCATTATTTATTCCTTCCATATTTATTGTTATTAACCCTTAATTATGCATCATAGGGTGCATTTTTTGCATTTTCATTAAATGAAAAAGAAATTAACATCATTTTGTTTGGCTTTTCTTCTCAAATGCATAGTCCTATACATGTTGAGAATGGCATTGAATTGATCTATTTGACATTTTACCTTCCATAAGTTTTAATATTTTCTCATATATTTCAACCAAATGCCTTGGCATTCTTTGTATTATCCTTTGAGGTGTGGGTCTAGGAGAAATATTTTGTATTAAATTAAATGGTATTACCAATTCAACCATAAGACATATAGTATAGTGTTATCTAGGTACATTATATCTTACACGAGAAGTGAATTCCTCTTCATTAAGAGAGAGATGAATTGGTGTCATTAATTGATGTTGATTATAATCATGATCAAAAACTTCAATATGGATGGATGTTTCACCATATTTTATTTTATAAATTAATGCAAATTCATTATTTACATGTTATGTATTGTGAATTTCATCATTCAACAAAGATTGATTAAGATTTGTTACCTCATTTGAATACATATCTAAACTAAATTCTATAGAATTAATAACATGTTATTTTTTTTTGAAATGTTGTCTAGTGTGGAGGAAGTACCTTTAACTTACCCAAAATGCTCTTATGAATGCTCGCTTATCTGCTTGTCTTTTTCTCTCTTGACTTCAATTTTCTCATTTGTTAGCTACTTAATTCATCTTTTGCAATGACTGCTTGACACCACTACTTATCTCTATTGAAATAAGTCTAAGTGTAGAATAAAATTTGAATAATTTATAGTGATTGAGATAAAGTGAAAGGAGAATTTATAGAATTTGCATAGTTTCAACAATAAAAATGAGTTTGAATGTTGTAAAATGCAAAATGGAGTTAATTCCATAGAAAAATAGATAAAATTTGTAAACCACAAAGGGTGTGCATGCTTTTAAAAAGCACACACACCCTTTTTGGTAGATAGAAATAGGAAGAAAACATAAATGAACTTTTTTGTTGACTCTAAAATGGCATAGAACCTTTGTAAAGGGTGTAAACCCTCTTTATTCTCTAAAGGGAATACAAACTTAGCCTTTTTGAAAGGGCATCCACCCTTTGTATATTTACAAAATTTTATTTTACCACTTTCCCTCCCAAATATGCTTGGTTTTAGTCTTGGGTGGGTCTAAACTTAGTTTGAACCATGTCATGAACCACCTAATCAATTTTTTAGAAATTTATGTGTATTTTCTATCTTTTTTGACAACTATAATTAGTTATATTTTTTTAAATATATGTATATGTAGAGGGGAAAATTTAGTTTTTAAATATATAAACTTTTTCAATGTTAAACTACCATTTGTAATTCTTACTTAATTTCTACACTACATACCTCATTATGGACTATATACATATCGTTACAGATACCTTTATATATTTTTGGCCATTTATCCAAATTGTGTAAAACACATATCTCGACAATCTACACATTGTTAATTATGTTTTAAAAAAAATGATTTTGAAGAAGTTTAAGGTCAAAAAATTGTGTTCATGCACTTGCAATTTCAATTTTGTAGTTGCCTTGACTTGTAAAATATGTATGTATGTTAAAAAAATAATAAAAAATATTTTAAAAAATACTTGACATTTCATCTATCCATATATGAAATTTCATACAAAAATTCATTCATTTACTCAAAAAATATGGATTCGTGTAGTGCAATATCCTTATCTTTTTACAAAAATGGATCAAGTCATCATCATAAATTCATCTATTTTGAACACTTATATGATCTGGGTATTGAAAAAAAAATATTTAGAAACTAAATTAAAAATGACACAATTCTTATTCTTACCTAATTATCAAATTATTTTTCCAGGTGTCTCTAACTTTCTCTCTAATTTCAATTGTTGTTATTTTAATTAAAAAAAAGTGTTGCTTCAAACCCCTCTTTTTGACCCCCATTATCCTACATCTACATTTCTATTGGCCTCAAGAACTTCTGCTCATCTATGAAGCTAGTTTTTATTGGTCTCTAGAGTTTTTTATCATCTCCATATCTAGTTTATATTCATCTATAGATTTGTTGTTTATATCTAGACCTCGTTTATATTGGTATCTTGAGGTGCTCTTCATCTTTAGAGCTAGTTTTTATTTGTTTCCATAGTTCATGTTAATCTCAAGAACTATTATATATTTATATCTATATTTTTTATTCATCTTTGGAGCTACCTCTATTAGTCTCTAGATTTATTATTCATCTTCATAACTACTTTCTATTGGTCTCCAATGTTGTTGCTCATCTTGAAATCTAGTTTATATTGGATTTTAGAGCTACTATTAATCTCTATAACTAGTTTTTATTGGTCTTTTGTGTTTTTTTAAAACTTTAGAGCTTATTTTTATTCATTTATAGAGTTATTTTCATCTCTAGAGCTCATTTATATTCATTTCTCTAGCTATTTTTCATCTCTAGATTTAGTTTATATTGGTCTTTAGAGATATTTTCCATCTCTAGAGCTAGTTTCTATTACTTTGTGAATGTTTTGTTAATCTCTAAAGCTAGTTTCTATTCATATGTGGAGTTGTTTTTCATCTCTAGAGTTACCTTTATTAGTATCTGGAGTTATTTTTCATCTTTGAAGCCAGTTTTTATTAGTATCCAAAATTGTTGTTCATCTCCAAATCTACTTTCTACTGGTATCCATAGTTGTTGTTAATCTATAGAAATAGTTTATATTCATTATAGGTACTATTCATCTCTTGAGATAGTTTCTATTGGTCTATGGAGTTGTCAATATCAAAATCTAGTTTATATTGGTCTTTAAATCTATTGCTTATCTCAAGAGCTAGCTTCTATTGGTATCTACAACTTTTGTTCATCTATAGAGATAAACATAATGGTTTCCAAAGATTTTTTTCATCTTCAAAGTTAGTATTGTGTCTAACTCCATAGCTATTGTATGTCTCTGTAAATTTCTAAAAAAGACTCATCAATTTTATATTTTGATGATATTTGTATTAATGATCCTTTCCAATTTTCATAAGCAATATTTGGAATATATTTCCTAATAATTATTATAAAATAATAATAATTTTGATTACAATAAATTATAAAGAATAAACCAAATATATATCCTATATTTTACTTTAAACAAGACATATGCTCTTAAATCACATCTAAATACACTTTTAAACGTAATTTATGGCAAGATAAAATTGCATTATTCATTGATTTAGATGAGACATATTATAGTGTCATCAACAAGAAACTTTAGATTAAATATAACAAAAAAAATCTAGAGTCACACATGCAGCTCCATAGTCTATACTTTTAGTGACACATGTATTTAATTTATTATCAAAAATAAAAGTGCAACTATTTCTTACAACTTTTCATCACTGAAGTGCTAGATGAATAAATACCCTTCAAGTTTAAATTTAAGGCCAACTTTTCCAATTTGATAACTAGCTGAAAGACACCTAAACCATTTAAATGTGTGAAATTGAGAAAATACATTTACAGGGAAGTCATTAATTAATCTATTTTAATGTAGAATCCCTATTTTATGATCTTGAAAAACATTAATCATTAAGATTTACATAGCATTCTGCAGTGGTATTCATGAACTTGTGCTCAATTTTTTTTTTTTTTAATTTATTATTATATTTTATTAAAAAAATATTAAACACAAATATAATATATTTTTTATGCTCTAAACAATCCCCTCATATTCATATACATGCGTGTGCACACGCACGCGTGCACACACACACACACACACACACACACACACACACACACACACACACACACACACACACACACACACACACACACACACACACACACACACACACACACACACACACACACACACACACACACACACACACACACACACACACACACACACACACACACACA
>JARHVA010004964.1:732500-852500 GCA_037957365.1 Torreya grandis | reverse complement strand
TTGACTATAATTTTAGAAACCCTTAGTCCATACATATTTACTCAATGTTTGTATTATCTTTTTTTTACTATATGATTTTCCATGAATTGTCTAAGTTTTAGAAAGGAATTCATATTAGTATGTTGTTAAGATTTAACACATATTTATTGACACTCATAAGTTCTAAACTATGAATTTTTCAAAGAATATATATATTCTAAAATTGAGAAGGATTTTACTTGTAAATATTTAAAGATATTCTCATTAACTTTTTATTTTTTAGAAGGACATCATCTTAATAAAATAATAGAAATTACATGTGAATATATAAAAAAATAATTTTTATTAAAACCCTTTATATAAATATTAAGTAAAAAAATGTGATTATAATATAAAATCAAAAATGAATGAAAAAATGATGATAAATTATTGAATTAAAAATAATTTTAAATTTTTTATAATAATGTGAATTTCAATATTTTATTTACCAAATTATCCCTCAAGAAATTTACATGTTCACCTTAAATGCCATAATTAAAAGAAATTCACAAAGAAAGACTCTCATTAATATGAATGTTGATGAAAAACTAAGTTAGAGATCACAGTCATAATTAAAGTAAGAATAGTTTCAAATTTTCATTTTGTTTATATAAAAAGTAAAAATTATTGGTAGTTTTGAGTTCATTGCTAAGTCAAACACTAATTTAATGTGTAATATTTGTTTACATAAAATTCTTACAAAGAAATTAATTTGTCATTCATATTATATAAATAGATTGTTTAAGTTTAACTTACCATATAAATTGGTGTACATGACTACAATATAAGTAATGAATTACAAAAAAATTGTAAAAATAATTCATAATTACTTTTAACTAAGTTAATTGGCACGTGAAAAATAGTAATAAATGTGAAATTAAGTAATTATAAAACTAGAGAGTGAAGGTCATACAATATTTAGAAGTGTATCTTGAATATAATTATATTATTTTATAGTCATAAAAAAGTCATAGTATAAATTCATGTATAAAAATTATATGGACATCACCTTAAAAATTGGTAATGAACAAAGAAAGCTTCTAAGGGCATGATTTCATCTTCTGACAATTATAAGTAGAAGTGATAGTTTTGTAAAATGAAATATTTTCAAAGAATTATTTTTTGGTTATGGTCATGTAGGTCTGACCTCTAATAACCTCACTTAGTGTTCTACACTATGATGTCAATCACCTATAAAATAATTTCTTCTCATTACAATACATTGGTAACAATATTTCAAACTTAAGGAAATAATAAGTTTTTTGGATATTTTTTAAGGATTATATGGTATTTAATTCACTGTCTACTTATAAATCCCTAAAATATACCTAGAAATATTTTTAAAAAATAAAAAAATATAATTTAAAACAATTCTAGTGTCATATAAAACCCTATTGATGTATAACGTGTGTCCTTCCTCATTCCAATGATATATTTGGAATGAAATCATATTCCAAAATGATAAATTATCTAATTATTACTTGATATACCTTGAATTCATGTGAATTCTCTTTAAATTATATATGTAAATGATAAATATGCTTATTGATTAATGAACTAAAATGCATGTGTATTTATAAATAAATTAATTCCAAATTAGGACCTTATTGCGCCCAAACCAACATCAAATAGTTAAAATAAAAAGGTGGGATGAATGGAACATGTGGAAATTAGACTAGAGGAACCACATAAAATGTCCAAGATATTTAATGATCTCCAAACAAACCTATGAGTATTAATCACACTCCTAACATAGTGCTTTACCCACTAGAAAAATGAGAGGGGACATATAGATAGATGGATGGATTAAAAGGATAAATAGGGGCCACATAAAACTTAAATTTTTTATAATAATCCCTAACATGTAATAATAATCAGTAAGAACAAAAAAATTATACAATCATCATGTGATACTTCCATAACCAACTACCAAAAACTCCTTAATTCACATAAAACCACTTGTGTAAATTGCATGAACCAATTGCTTAAAAACACATCCACTAATTGATTACCTCAAATAAATGAACCATGAATTTACATAATTAACTTTTAATTAATATAGAAGCTAAACCAACTCATTCTTGGTTTGTCATAAACCAATGACTTTACAATTCTAGGACCTCTAGGTTGTCGGCCCATAAAATACTCCTTACTTCTATGATTAGGGCCATGGTTAACTCATTATATATTTATTTCATGTTTCCAAGATACTACTTCTTATTAAATTCATACATAAATATCCATGTAGTCATTGTATGGCCATCATGGTGCCTCCAAGTCTTAGACCGCTTTGAAAACATATGGTCGAATTGTTGGAGTTTTATTGGAGGGTAAATTGACCTTGATCACATAATTATCCAAGGATAATAATTATGTCTATACTTATTCATGAAGTTGACCCTTAGTTTCATGTCCTCATAATGGAAGGCCACTTTGATTTCGCAATCAAGGCATAAATGCATATGTGAGTTAATCACTTAATCTCTAAAGCTAATGCATGGATCCTAAGATTTAACACCATATATTATACAAGGATTAAATAATCACCTAATGAAATTTCAATCAATATACATGTATCATATAGGTCCTTGTAATATCTATGATATTGATGGTTTGACATGAATGACATATGTTAGTTTTATCCAAGTGCTCACAGGGCAATGTGGATGACTGAGTCATCAGCCTTACTATCTAGGTGACAACATGTCCCCTTTTTCTATCATATGAGCTTATTTGGCATAATTTCACATGATATAACAAAAATTCAATCCACAAAACATAATCCATGCTCCCCTTTATGACTAATCATCGTGATGACATTTGGTAACATCATGTTAGAGCATTAACTAGCAAGGGCAAGGATGATAAGTCATGTCATTCTTGACTTTATGATGAGGTGTTTACAATTAGAGACATGTGTCTCAAATTTGGGGAGTCACATACCATATGAATTTATTTTAATTTTATGATGTTTCAAGGTCAACACATGTGCCGAAATTCTATTGCCAATTATGCCTATATGCTATCTTGTTAGAAAAGCTAGTTAAAATTCATGAATTTATGAAAAGGAGGCACGTGGATAAAAGTGATAGCCTTGTATCCTCACAATGCTCAATCACTGTTCCAAATTAATATTTATCTTGTGAGTGTGCATAATTGTGACTTGTCTCACTAAATTATGCAGTCCTATTTCTTTAGAATGTGACTTGGGTTGTAAATCCACATGATGGCATGCAACTTCTTTATAGGCCCACAAACTAGTCAATTGAAAAATCCTCCATTAAAATCCATCAATATATGACTAAAGGAAGCTTTAAAAAGTGGTAATATCACATCACCTCATAACCCCATAATACTTGAACTCTATGCTAATGTAATTCATGCTCAAAGGAGTGAGAGAATGTGAGATTGTGTAAAGTGGCACTAGGGAATCAAGTTACACTTTTACCTTAGATTTTTTTTGATAAAAGTTTCACTATGATTCATTGGTGATGTGTGTCAATATCATATTTATATGCCAAATAAGCCTTACTAAGCATAAAATTTGTAAAACATTGAGAAATGGAAAACTACAAAATAATTTGAAAGTCTGGATGACAAGTCAAAAATCTAGAACTTTAAGAACTCAGTAAGTTAAAAATGTGACAAAGTCAAGGCCAATTTATATATCTATAAACTAAGATAAAATTCATGTGACCAAGTACAAATAAATTCAACTTTAGGAAGACAAAGCCAATTTAGAATCCAAGTGAGTAATGAAAGAAAGCAGTGCCATGTTACTATGAATAAAACATGTGACTTAGTCCAATTAGTCGTGAAAATAGGAAATTAAGTCATTGAATATACATAAAAAAGGGATAACCCAAGTCCAAAAGTTCAATGGAATTTTATTAAATGAAGTAGATCATTTATGTATTTTATTTAAGATAATTTATTTTCTATCTCAACTCTAAGGACATTCCCAAAAAAATTCAAAATGAGATAGATGTTAATATGCTCAGATATGCAATCATTCATCACTCTTGTATTTTATTTAGACATGTATATATGAATTTGTTATGTTAAAATATTGTGAATGTCAAAATTTATAGGTCATTAAACACGCACTCTAATTTCAAGACCATACTACTTTCCTACATTATTTAATGATCGATAATACTAATGAAAAAATCAACACTGTCATTTTCAAGACAAATTAATACATTTTATAGCATATAGGGATTGTGCATGAAAAAAATCAACCTATCAAGAGTCAAAATCTAAACTCAATCAACTTACAATATCACTAAAATATATTATCTTTCCTTGGAAAAACAACAAGCATAAGATAAACTATCAAAGTCATACTATCAAAATATTTTTTCATTATTATTGAAAATAAAAATAAATGTGATTTATTGGCATATTATATAATGCATCTATTTTAATCCAACAAATATATTAAATACATAGTATAACAAATTGTTATATATAATTTATTTTTAAAGGAAATAGTCAAAATATGGTTCAATTTGTCATGTACCTGTTCAAAAATAATGTATTTATACCTTTAACAAAATAAAAAAATTAATAAAAAGAATTCCTTTTTAATAAATACAAATATTGAAAAGTAACCACAAATATCATGCCATAGTAAATCTACTAGTACCCAAAATCAATACTCAAATTTACTAACAATATTTTAGTCTCAAGGGAAATGAAAAGCATAGTTAATTGAAAACACATTCATGTGTTAATCAGAGTTGTTTATTGGACCAGTGGACTTCATCATATTCACATAATCATACCAGTTATGAAATTATTTGGTGCCATGATCCTCTTATCCACCCATGTGACATTTTCATGTAGTCTATAGGGTGAAATCAAGGAATCCATGTAATATTCCTTTTTAGGACAAATTAAAATAATTTGAGTTTTATAGAAAACCCTTAGTAAAAAATACAACACTCATAGATCTGATTTTTAAATGAAAACCCTAGGGAAAATCAATGAATTCTCATTTTTTTGGTATAGATCTAGAAAAAATAATTTTTTTATTAAATTAAATTGGAGAAATAAATCAAAACAATGAAAAAATAATTTGGTGTTTTTTGACTACAAATTGAAATGAAAATAACTGACCGAAACCACTAAATGATTATGCCAGCCATAAATTAGATGTTAAAGGATGACATCAACCTTCTAGATCAAACAAATCCCAAAAATTATACCCAAAAGTGTGACATAAGCCCTCCCAAGGGTGATATCATCCCTTGGATGGATGCCCTAGTAGTTCTTGATAAAAATATGATATTTCCTTGATTGATTTTGATGAAGATATAAATTTATGGATGGTTCCCAAATTATTATGTCACTCTAAAAGCTGATGTTGATGTAAATATAAATCCCAAATTTAATCTATGGATGAGATTACCTCAAGTGACCTTGAGGGTTTCCATCCTTAGATCAATAATAGTAAGATAGAGTTTTATCCCTAAAAACAAATTACAATGGAGGGTTTTCATCCTTGGACATAGAAGTAGAATCATCAGCTAAAACTCTTAAGATAAAAATAGATTGATGTCCAAGATCCATTGAAATTACCCCCAATGCCTCTTTTATACCTTTCCCAAACTCAATATCCAAATTCCCCTTTTTTTTAAAACATAAATTACCGATAATAAGTTACTTGTGGATAACTTAGTCATATTATTATTTTAAATTTCAATATTTAAGAATATTTTTTATTTTAAGATTATTATTATTATTAAATTACCCATAATATTAAAAATGACTGGGTCCAACTTAAATAATATTATTAATTATTATAATATATAAAGGGGACATGACATTCTACCCTTCTCAAATTTACTTTTCCTCAAGCAAATACAAACCCATATGCTCAAGTATCACCATGCCCATGTGATGAATCTTGTTTTAGTGCCTATAGAGCTTGTGTCGTGTACCTATCAAGTGAGATAACTCTTGACACAAATCACTATGAGATATACTATCTCTAACATCACAAATAGTATTAGATAAGGAATGCAACTCACTCTCAATATGATCCTCTAATACTTGATGATACATGAAGATATCTGCAAGATCCCATAATACCAAAGGCCTCGATGTGTACTAATCATTAATTTTTTGTTTCACCACTTATCTCCTCTTATGTAATGATGAATTTGGAATACCAAACCCTTGAGTTCCAATGCATCCTTAAATGATATGGCAAGATTTACCTCTCAAAATATTGCATAATTTAGACTGTGAATAGGCTAGAAATAATTTACTATACCATAAAACACCTAGAATTTCACTCAAATCATAACTATGGTTATTGAAATTTATACTTTATTTACCTAAAACCCTCTTCTCACATCATCCAATGATAAAACACAATTAAACTATGCAAACACGTCACTATTCATGACTGATAATAGTAGCTCATGATATGAAATTATCAAAATCAACAACATGACCATGGTACAATGAATACTAAATTAATATCCATTTATAAAAATTAGAGGTGTAAATTTTGGAGACTATCTGGTACTTTCTAAAAATACTTAAACAATGATAATGAGCTATAAAATATTTCATCATGTGACCACAAACTCTTCCATGACTAAGGATAGACCCTAAATTTTCTATATGCATTGAGCGCTTTGTGTTAATTGATTATTTTAAAAATATACCTATATTCCCTTTGTATTATGCATGCTTGGAAATCCATTCATTATACCTTGAAGTATTGTTTATTTCTCTTAATCCTTGAATTTCATTTCATTAAGTGAATATAACCAGTGCATAAAAATACTTGTGCTCACCTCTTCTAGATTTTTTTTATATTGATTACATTGGACTCAAAAAGTTATTAATTATGTTGCCCTAGATTATACCATTCAAAAAATGGTTCAAATTAGAATTTATGCTAGCTGATTGGTGGTTATAATAGTCATACATTACCCTTAATTTCTCCATAATTGGCACTAAATATGTTAGAATGTTTGCAATTAATGATCTTAATATGTGAGACATCCTACACACCACATCAAATAAATAAACCCTCCCCATGTCAGTAGATCTGTGGATTCTAAAAGAGAATATTTTTAGTTTAAAACATGAAATTACCAATATCTAATTGAGTGGCCACCTTAGAAAATTTATGTTGAGCATACCATAATAGCGCAAACATTATCACAATAATATACCTCATCTAGACCCATGGTATAAGAATAATTTCATACATTGTGTCCACACCAAATGTTTAAAATTTGTGTATTTATGTACAAGGAATGGCGAATCCATTTTGTAGTTTATCATCTTTCTTTTTAAGTTGTAAATTTCTAGTACCATTTTGTGATGCAGTATTATGATTCATGCCAATTCCATAGTTTTCACCATAGTTTGGCATGTTATGTGGACACATAGTAAAAGAAATTTGGATGTCCCTATCCTAAAAAAATAATGATATGAAACCCTCAGATATGGTATAATAGCATATAAATTTTGAGCCTAATACACAATCATATGTAAGTGATGCTCGAAACTTGCCCTCATGAATTTCAAAATTTCTTATATCTAGTTCAATCTAAATAGATGACTCATATATGTTATTATAAGATATCTTCAAAATGTGACCAAATTACCCTACCACTAAAAGAGTATACCTAGCTTCCAAATGCTCTCTCTATCACTCTTTTTGATTAGGTATTCACATTTACTTCAATCCACTTCTCTTCCCACCCAAGTGCTTTGTTTGTAGGGGTTGGTTGTTGCTGGTACACCACTTGGGTCTACCACTATAGCTATTACAGGGTCTTCTATAGCTTTTGGTGTGATATCTAGTGCTACTATTGGTGCACCACTCGAGCCAAGGCCTTTTACTATTTATAGTGTATTGTATGGTGATGTTGGTGCATTGATTGAGCTAGGGATTGTTACTACTATTATTGGTGCACTACTCGAGCTAGATCCTTCAGCTATTTTTGGTGCATTATCTGATGTTATTGCTAGTACACTACTCAAGCTAGGGCTTGCTACTATTATGATGCTTAAGTCTAGGGCAACTATTGTTGGTATAATTTTGGTCTCTTCCCCTACTATTATAGTCTCTTTTATTAATGTGGTGTGCATTGGAGCCCCATCCCATCAGAAGAAGACTAGGGGTAAGGTGAAACTTTCATTAGTACCCCCTCCTATTGTGATTTTAGGGGATGAAGTGTGAAAAAATGAGGAATATTTTTCTTAGAAGGGTTTGATTTATAGATTTGATAGATTATACACATGGCTCTAAGATCTAAACACTTGGTTCCTTAAGCAATGGTATCCCAAAATAAAAGATAAAATAGGAATTTATCCTTGTGCTAAATGATGCTTTGTTATTATTTTTTATTCCTTATTGGATCAAAATTCTATTTTTTATGGTTAGTCTTGTTTCTGGGGAAAACATGCTCTACTACTAAAGCCTTGGGTCTCTACCTTTAACCCTCTCATACAATCTCTCAATAGATTGCCAGTTTGGATTCATATACCAAATTTACCTCTACATTTTTGGTGTGAATCTTTCTATAAATATATTAACAACTTGGTGGACCATTTTAATATGGTAGATCCTACCACTACTCATTTCTCTCACACCACTTATGCTCGTATCTTAGTGGACTTGGATTTGTCTATGCCTCTCTCAATTGAGGTTGTTTTATAAGTTTATGATCATTCTTGGGGCCAGCCCTTAGATTGTGAAGGTATCCTATTTCATTATTGGAGTTGATTTAATATGATTCAATTGGCATCCAAATTCCCCCACTCAAAGGTTTCTCGGTACTCATCTTGGTGGAAGATTGCTCTACATGAACACCTTACATTTAATGTGGATGATGATGGCTCAAGCTCAGATGCCTCAAATCCCTCTTCTGATGATGGGAAGGATTCTTTTCCCCCATTGCATGACTCTTCTGCTACTAGGTTTACTGCAAGGAACTCCCCTACTATTGTTTTCAATCCTAAGACTATTGTTTAGACCTCTCCTACTATTATTGTTGTTAGGACTACTTTTGGGATCTCCCCTACTATAACAAGGACCTCCCCTATTGGCTCTTCTATTATTTCTATTATTGTTGGGACATCCTCAAGGATCTTAGTTGATGTTGATGTTAAGTCTAGAACTATTGTCGTAGGTATGTAGTGTGATATTAGGGTTGATTCTATTGTTCTCAATTCACAAGCTCCACCCCCTTCATAGGATTTGGTGAGTTTTTCACCTCCTTAATCTCCTTCGCCTATGATTAGATATCTAGATGCCTATTGTACTATTATCTAAAGGAGGAATTATTACCTTCCTAAACATGTTTCTTAGACTTGCATTCAAGATAAAGGTGTTAGACCTACCAGGTAGGTCCTATTACTATATAGTTTATAGCTTATATTTTTTGGATCTATTGTTTAACTGCTATCAGTACACTATTTTTGGCTTGTGGTTGGCCTTTTTACTTTTAGCCTTGGTGGTTGCTTTGTATTGGTTGTAGTACCTTTTTTCTTGTTAATCTAATCAAAAACATTTATTAAAGAGATGGAAAATAATGTCAAAATAGGTTGCCCTATGTTAAATAATTTACTTGAAGAGGTAACATCTATTTATCACAATAATAAAGGACCCATGAATTTTCATAACCCTACTAATATTCACAATGTACTACTTATGGTCCTCCAAGGTTAAATTTGGTTATATTTTTACCTAGGTGCAAGGAATGATAAACTTGTCAATGAATTTATCAAAATATTTTCCCTTTAAGTTCATCCACCTATTACCCAAATCCCATACTTTTATGCATAGAAAATTTTAAACTAAAACAAAAATATCCATGTATATTTTACTATAGGTTATGTCATTCACAATCTCTTCATTATTTGAGTGCTTTCTATGATGAAAACAAACCTAAAATGTCATAGTATAAAATGATATATCTGAAATATTAATTTCATTTTTATTCCTTGTGCTATAATCAAATTTCTCATCTCCTTTTTCTAATTTAGAAGTAGGATATTTTTAGATATTTGCCTTAACACAACCATCTTTGTAAATAAAAATTTCAAAATTAGTGACATCAGTTGAAACATTATCCTTATGTACATGCTTATCACTATAGTTATTTTGAAAATTAATCTCATACAATAATGACTCAAACTTTATAATGCTTACAATATTTATAGGTGCTTCTAGGGCTAAAACATCCTCAATTTTGGACACTATGCATTCAACATGTAATGTTTCTTGGGATGAAACAACTTCAATCTTGGACACTTAGCATTAAACGTGTAATAAATGTTCTTCCTTTACATTATTAATACAAACATTTTCTTTATCAAAATTCATACTTGTTTTGAATGAAGATCCTTCAATTTCCACTTACATGGTGGATTCCTTTATGGGTTGCTCACTAAGTTCTTTTAGATCTGACTGTGCTTGCTTCTTAATTTCTTCCTTGGGATTATTTTCACATTTTAACTTTCCATATTTCATCTTCAACCTTTTATTTATATTTTATATGTATACCTCCAATAATTATTCAAAAGTATTATAATATGTGTATATATTAGACTTCTTATCATATTCATCAAAGTCAAAAAATTTGAACTCATATTTGATACACTGCTCTTATAACCATGCCTCATTAATAAGATATTTATTTCATAATATTATAAATTAATCTAGGGATTTATAGATAGTAGAAAATTGCTTCAAAATTTGGTTCTTAAAATCTTGGCTCTTTGTTTGTACTTCTTGTCTTACTTTTCTATTGATTTCTCTAAGATGATCTCTATATTTTTATTGATCTTTATGTATTTACATCAACACATCTTGTGTAGGATGTATTTATTCTTATTTTGGCAAGAAATTATGTCACTAATCAATGTTCTCTCTCCAAAGTTCCATTTCATCTCATGTGTCCATTATGGATCTGCACTCAAACATTAGCTTTCAACCCTATAGACTGGCAAGATCAATGCTATGATACCATTATAGTGTCACTTTTTAGGACTAATTATTCACCAAGAAATACTTTAACAAATTTGCTTTTTTTAAATAAATTTTGGAACCTTTATCAATTATTCTTTAAAAATAATGGGATATAGTGAAGAGTTAAGAATCTAGGATAAATAATGGAGGTTAAGGAAATGGTAATAATTTATAGTAATTAAAATATCAAATTGAGAGAATGTTATTTTTAATAAGATTTTTTTTTAATTCATTTAAAAGGTTAATATTTTTTAAATTTCAAATATATATTTATATTTTTTAATTTTATACATTTCTAATAATAAGTAGGTAAATTATGAATGAAAAATCCAAGAGGCACATAATACTAGAAAAAAGAACAAAAATAGAATCGAGAAAAATCATGATAAGAATTCAAATACACAAGCAACATACACAAAGAAAAAATTTAAATAAGCAAGTAAAGTAAACCAAGTTCTTATAATAATATCAACACATAGGTATATTATCTAGTGCACTAAGATAATTTACCACTAAAAGTTTGATATAAATATTGTATCAAGAGTTACTGATAAATATTGTTGAAGAATAAAACATAGATCAAACCCACTTATAAATATATTAAAATAATAGAATAATTAAACAAAAAATGGACTAAGAAAAATAACTAAAGTAATGAAATAAACATACCTAAGTATAATCTTACATTTTTAAGAATCAAATAGTGATTTGAAAGTGATGATTGAGATTTGTTTGAAAAAAAAACCTTTATTGTCAAAGAAAAAAATGGCACTTGTCAACATGTTGGTAAATTTATCCTAGAGTAAATTTGGCCAATGAATATGGCATGAATTTGTCACCATAAAATATGTTATATTGTGAAAAATTTATATTTCACTTAGTTATTATAAATGCTCTTGTGTAGGTGTGTTTTGTAATGTCATAGAATATTTTATATTTTATTTCCTTAATTTAAGGGCATAATGTCTGATTTGATCTCTTCCTTGTTTTATTTATCTAGCTCAAAAAAAATGTTCAAATGAAGAACAATGAAATATTTATGAGTTAGTTAACCATAATTTAATTGTAGTTACATATCCCTCAATTTGTAATTAGACCCAATGTAGTTATTTATGTCATGTAAAAATAAATTTCAAGCAAAGGGTTACTTCATGTTGATGTGTTGATGAGATGTGCTATGAAACTACTTGATAATTCACATAAACCTTGGTTTGGTACAAGTAGATGATGTCACAATAAACTAATAGTTTGAATTAAATTTAGATTTATTCTAGTCTAAAATGTTTCTAAATAAGTTATTTTTTAGTATTTGATATTACTAATATTAGAATCTAGCTTTACCAATATCATAATCCAATTTTATTAAAATTAGATTAAAATATTACTATTATCAAAATCCAATTTTATTAGTTTCATATTTACCTTCAATAATATTATAATCTAGTTTCATAATAATTGGATTCTGATCATTCATTTTTTAGCATCTCTATTTGTTGAGTTTTCTATTCATATTACAACTAGTCTTTCTCTACCCATTTTGTGTCAATGCCACTTTATAAAAATGAAATACACTTGTGTATAATAAAAGAATATTATACAAGATAAAGTGTTAGTATTTGAATGTGCACAAATAGTTGAATATTTCCCAACTTTTTACTACTTAGTAGTTTTGGTAATAATATGTATTAGTTATCTAATTTTTACCTCACAATAATCAATCATATTATAAAATTTCATCATTTAAAAAATTACTATATAATGTATAAATTTTTTACACCATATTCAAGTATTAGACAATGTTTTCTACATACATTTAAAATTTATGATTTTAAACTGATTCAAATTGTAACTTTCCCTCCATTTATACAGGTGAAATGAAAAATATAAATAAATAAAAATGTAAAACTAAATATAAATTAATATCAATATTTGTATGTGACACCTAAATAGTAGTGCAAACCCCAAAACATAAGGGTATACACTACATGAATTTCTCCTTTATAACCTTTGCCCTTACTAGAAGTTTCCCCTATACCCTTGTATACATTGTTCATAAATTTATTGATTCAATTTACACATATAGGAACCTAAGGAACAAATTACTTATCTATAAAAAATGGTCAGAGACATGAAAATTTTACACTTATCTATCTTCCATATTTAATTTTGAAAAAAAATAACTTTTCAAAAAATATTAATTTCTAGTTGCAATTTTTAGTAAACTAATAATTAATTTTAGATTCATATTAGAAAATCATAAATGATACAATGAGCAAGCTCATCAATATTAATAAAATCTTAAATATGTATTTTTATAAATAAGTATTAAAGAGAACTTACATATTTAAATAAAAGAACAATCTGAAAGAGACATCAAGAGCATTTAGAATAGCAAAGATCATGTGTTAGAACATTTTATGTAAAAATAACAACCATTAAAAAAATTCATATGTAATCGATTGAAATAGTTGTCACAAATTCTAATCCACATAATTGAGATGCACAATTTCAATTAATTAATTACCAATGAATTATGTATTATTTATATATGTATAAATAATGATTTTTTAGTTAAATACTAATATGTGATTTTTTTAAAAACATTACTTTTTTGGAAAGTTAGAATAATTATAAATTTAAATACATTTGAAAGTAGATATGGTAGCATACAATTAGGAAAAAAACAATATTTTTTAATAAGATAAATAATTGGTAAGTATTCTCTGATAAATAATTGTGTATGCAAAATTAAGAAATCATTAGTTTTTCTTATATAGATTGTTATAAATAATAAACTTCTTTTATGTACTAGTCAAATAAATTATTATAATAATTTTAGGGTAAATTGCAGTTGTATTTTTTAAATTAAAAAAGTATGCAAGCTTTTTATGTATGTAGAAAAATGACTGTTACTTCAACTAATATACATAATTTTTCAAAATAATATTTTTATATCATTATAATTATCATAATAAAAACATAGTCTATTTGTAAACATTTAATTTTTATAGGTATAATGGATACAATAAGTAGAAATCAAGAATTATTCAACATGAACATCTAATTTATATTCAATCTCTCTTTAACAATAATTTTTTATATCTTTTTCTAATAAACAATTTAAATGAGCTAATTGGTAATATTATGAAAATTTTATAATTGTAATTTTTTTAATCTATTAATATAAATAACTCATTTATTAATTGAAATAATAAATGAATGCATGGGAACCAAAAAATGACAATAACATAGAAAACATATTCAAAATTTATCAAATAAATACAAGTGTGACCATAAAAGCTAGATATGAAGGATTTAATCAAATCTCAAATGTAATTCACTTACAATAGTTTATAAATTATCAACATATTTAAGATGTAATAAATTTGGCCTTAAATAATCTAATAAATGACTATCATCATTTATACTATTTTTATTAGCAGGTTCTACAATAATATAATTTCCTCTGTCAATGTTTGGAAACTTTTAACCTTGGATTCATCCACAAGAACTATGCTTAGATGATTCTAGGCACCCTTATTACAATTTCAACATTATTTCAACACTTTACAAAATATTGGGGATTTACAAAACCTTTAAAATTATCATGTTGAACAAACTCGTAGTCTTCTTGGATATAAATATATAATAACTATTCATATTCAATTCTATGTTTATAATAAAGGAACACATTAATCCATCTCCACTTTTTTCTATTGCTAAAGTCCATATTCCAATTTTGAATACTTACAAACATTTGAACAATAAATCCTTTACCTTGTGTCGTAATTTTTTATTTTTATTTTTTAAATACCTATACCATTCATTCTATTCAATCTTTAAGAAGTCTATTATTATTTAAGCACTAAATTCAGAAAAACACCGTTCAAATAGAATATTTGAATGTTTTTATTTACCACCTTGGATTTGCGAGTGGTAAATAATCAATTACTTTCTTCTATATAAAAATTTCAAATGTTTTTTCCACAAAATTTTATAACTTTACTTTATAAAATAACATAAACATAACAACTATGGGCATTAATTATGAGTATAAATGTCTTTCATGAGTGATGCATATTTGGATGTGGTCCAATAAACATGATGCAAATATATTTTTCTATGTGAATTCATTTTTTTATCAAATGTCCAGCTAGGAAATATTATAAATTAAATTGCTTCATAAACATATGAAGGGAAATATTTCTTTTTGTCTATGAATAATTTAGATTCTAACTCATAATGCTCATCTATTATCTATAAAATATATCATATATTTGATATAGATTGACACAATATTCTCATTATTTGATCTCAAAAAATTTCACTTATTTTTTGATTTGATGTTACCATTTTAAATTTATTTTTGTATTTTTTAATTACTCAAATTGGTTGATGAAAAAATGCATAATATTTGATTTAGATAATTAAATCACAACTGAATACATAAATATTTGTTTCTATTCCTCAATAAGTTAAATCTAAATGTGGGATGAATGTACTTATAACATGAAGAGGAAAATATGGTATTATTTTTGTTGATTTAATTTTAGAATTCCCCAATACTCCAAATATCAATCCTTCTCCTCCCACTATCAATAATAGTTTTTCAATTAGAATGAAATATAAAAAAATTATAACAAACAATTTTAATAAATGTTTTTATATTCCACATATGCTTTCAAAAAATTATTTTAAAAAATTACATAAAATACCCAAACAAACATTATAAAAATTACCAATAAAAACACATAACACATGGTTTTTTCTTAAAATGTTCAAAACACATTTACAATAACTAGAAGAGTATAGTTTCTTTATAATAACTCTAATAGTGTTTCATCATTAATTAATTATAATTTATTAAAATAATGTTCAAAGTATTCTATCATATTTATAAAATTATTGAGAGTATTTATATGTTATAACAATGTTTTTTTTGTATACTTTGTAATCCATGGTCAATTACAACAATAGTTGATGCAACAAACCTAAAATTATTAATTTTAATCCAAAAATGATATAAAAATTATATATATAGTTCTCCTCTTTTATCACACATTGATAATTACCCTAATAGAATAAACTAATTTTATCAATATTTAGAAACAATTTCTAAGAAATTTGATATGTGCCCTTCATAAATATGTTCTCTTTGTTCATTTGGATTGATTTCTTATCAATTTTCATGGGGACTTTCATTATTAATTAGCCTTTGAAATCTATAATAATAAATTGTGTTTTTGTTATCTACATAAAACTAGAATATGAAATATCAAACAAAAAGAGTATTAAATAACTATAAAATTAAAATTCATTGTTTAAAAAGTTACACTAAAGAAGGAATTATTTTTAGTACACTTTCTCCATCTCAAATTAAGGATTGTGCACATTGTTATCAGTTTATATTTCATTCACATGTAATCTGTATTATAATGACATTCATAAAATAATAAAACTAGTTATTTATTAGGATTAGCTGCACCAACTATTAAAACTAGAAAAATAAATATTTATAAAATTATATTATATTTAAATACATAAATTAAAGTATAATTAATGATATATAAGTATTAATGACTATCAATTTTAAATATTACAATGAGTTAATATAAATGATATAATTGACGTAACACAAACCTGATGACATATTGAAATTAGATGACTTTATTTATAAAAATTATAAGGACATAAATAAAGTCAAAGAACATTATTATAATAAAATAAGTCTAATTATTATACGTTGTGTGATATTTCTTAGACTTTTTATCACACGGTTATATTTCATTTACAAATAATTTATATTAGAATGAAATGCATACAATAATAAAATTAATTATCTATTGTAATTAGATATATAAAATATAAATACAATAATAAAATAAAAACTATTTTAGAATTAAATACATAAATAAAAGAAAACAAATTATACAAAAAATGAATATCCATTAATTATAAATATTATCAAGAATATAAATAGTTGATATAATTGATTTAACATAAACCCAATGAAATATTCGAAATAGTTTCCATTAATTATAAATATTCATGTGAAATAAATATATTTAACTAATGCTTTTAAATACTTGCACACAATTAAGGCATGGTGAATGAGGCACCCATATCTGCTTGAGTATTATCTTTGTCTCCTCTTGATTTACATGCACTTGGACTAAAATCATTTCAAGTTATCAAAATTTTTTTTCTTTGAGGGGTTATAGTAGAAAATTTTAAATAAAATGGAGTTATAAGTCTTCCATTATTCATCAATTAACTTTATACAAAATTTTGGAATGCTATTTTATGTAATTAAGATGAATTTTGATGTAAAATTGACTAGATTATCTATATTATGTTAGTGGTAATATGTCAATAACATACATTGTTAATTATTTTCAATAATTCATACTACTAAAATTTTGTGTTTTTTAACTACTTGATGAATGGATTTAAATATTCCATATATAATAAGAATGTTAGTTTAATTTTTACTATAAATGTCAAAAAAATCTAAAAAATATAGATATATTTCATATTTAAATGGATCTGTACTTCCCATGAGACCAATCTTCCTCATTTTCACAAGATTTAGTGGATTTTCATGAGACCAACCCATTAGGATTTGATTCTCCACCATTTCATCACAAATTCACATAAAAATAGAATGAAAATTTTTGATAGATTGTGAAATGCCTTATGTTGATTGTATGTTCTATAAAAACTTGTAGAAATGTTTTCATTTACTTCCCTTAGCGTGATTTTATAATTATAAATACCTTCAATTTATCTAACCACCATTTTGGAAAAAATTAAATTTTTTTGCCTATAAACATCAATAATCTCCATCCCACCTTTGTCATGAAGAAGAGAAAACATATCCTAAGAAATCCTATGATATCCATTATTTTGACTAACACTGAATATAATAAAATATCTAAATACTAACGATAATTTTTTATATGATGCTATGTAGGAGATCCAACATGATGATTAATATACATAAATGGCTACAAGGATTTTAGTACAAACCTAAAACTTACCTACCATAGAAAAAGGTTAGAACATCCAACAAGAAACTTTTTTCCAGTCTATTAATAACATATTTCCATAGATATAAATGAGATCTATCAAAAGTAAAATTAGTACTAAGGAATTTGAATATTTATTATTTTAGTATCCATGTACATTGATAATGATGGATCCATTTTGGTAATGGTATCATGATCTAAAGTTTATAACATATGGTTATGGCTGATTGCAAATGAGACCTATAAGCTTTTTAAACAATGTCAATGGATCAAAATGCCTTTTTTAAGTAATCTTCTTAATCATAGAGATTTGTTAAGGTATCATTTGAAAAATTTATATTAATAGTCTAAGAGGAATTATCAAGAATAATAATGCCCCTAATCCTTCGTTAATCTACTCTACGATCAAGGAGATTACCAATTGCCTTGGATGAAAAAATTTATAAAGTAAGACTAATAAGGAAACATTTTTTAATTCATCAAAAAATTTCAAAGCTATCATATATGTACACATTGATGGTGATGTAGGCTTTTTCATCATAAAATAAAGTTTGCATACCCAAACCAAAAAAATGGCTAAAACCTAGAACATTAATAATTGCTAGAATAAAATACCATTCTATCCAATCATAATATTGTTTTAGAATTATGTTTGAGTAATATGGGTTCTTGGAGATAACCACAAGCCCATTCTATTCCAACAAGAAGCTTTTTTCCAGTCTATTAATAACATATTTCCATAGATATAAATGAGATCTATCAAAAGTAAAATTAGTACTAAGGAATTTGAATATTTATTATTTTAGTATCCATGTACATTGATAATGATGGATCCATTTTGGTAATGGTATCATGATCTAAAGTTTATAACATATGGTTATGGCTGATTGCAAATGAGACCTATAAGCTTTTTAAACAATGTCAATGGATCAAAATGCCTTTTTTAAGTAATCTTCTTGATCATAGATATTTGTTAAGGTATCATTTGAAAAATTTATATTAATAGTCTAAGAGGAATTATCAAGAATAATAATGCCCCTAATCCTTCGTTAATATACTCTACGATCAAGGAGATTACCAATTGCCTTGGATGATAAAATTTATAAATTAAGACTAATAAGGAAACATTTTTTAATTCATCAAAAAATTTCAAAGCTATCATATATGTACACATTGATGGTGATGTAGGCTTTTTCATCATAAAATAAAGTTTGCATACCCAAACCAAAAAAATGGCTAAAACCTAGAACATTAATAATTGCTAGAATAAAATACCATTCTATCCAATCATAATATTGTTTTAGAATTACGTTTGAGTAATATGGGTTCTTGGAGATAACCACAAGCCCATTCTATTCCTTCCAAAATTGTTATTAAATTATCTAGTATATATATGTTAAGTTGAAAGCTTTCATGAGTAATTCTAATTAGACATTGATTTTAGGGGGATTTTTATTTGTATGTATTTTAGTCATTTAACCAAATTACCTCCATGATTATTCATTTACAAAAATGAAATTTTTTACTCATGTATTTTTTTTGTGATAGTCACAAGTTAAGGGGATCCATTTTATTACATAATTAGTATAAGCATTTGTTATTATTGGGGAGAAATGATTATTGTAATTCACCACTTTGGGATTCTTACCATCTTGTCTCTTTCCTAATTGGAAATTTTTTTTGTGAGTGTAATTCCTAATAAATCATAATTATTACCAATGTGGGATTAACCCAATGAAAACCCAAGCATTTATCTTAATGTTATATTCAAGGATTTCATGAGTAATTATAATTAGATATTGATTTTAATTATATTTTTACTCATTTTTATTTTATTCATTTACCTAAATGACATCCATGATTAGTCATTAACCCAAATGAAATTAATTTACTCATGTATTTTTATGATAATCACAAGGCAAGGGGACCTAGTTTAATACATAAACACTATAATATTTGTAGGGGGGAAATGGGTAATGTAATTCACCAATTCAGGCTTCTCACCATCTAGCCTCTTTCCCCATTAGCAATGATTTTGGTGAGTAAAGTTCCTAGAAAATCATCCTTATCTCACAATTATTACAACTGTGGGATTAAACAAATGTGAACCCACTCATGTATTTTAGTGTTTCAACACATGATTGAAAATAAATGATTGGGTTTTCATTGGGTTAATCCAACATTGGTAATAATTATGATTCAATGATTATTTACAAGTCTAAACTTACCATAAGCTTTGCCAATGGGTAAGGAGGCTAGAGGGTGTCAAGTCCGAAGTAGTAAATTACATTCACCATTCCTTTGCCCTACTAATAAATTCTGAATATGGATGTGTGCTATATTTGTTCCCCTTGCCTTGTGATTGACACCAAAAATACATGAGTAAAAACATGTCATTTGATTAAATTAATTAAATACACAAAGATAAAAATTCCACTAAAATTAATATCTAATTATAATTATCATGGAATAATTCAACTTCAAATTAGATTAAATGATTGGGTTGTCATTAGGTTAATCTCACATTGGTAATAATTGTGATACAAGGACTATTTATTAGGCACTACACTCACCAAAATAATTTAAAATGGGGAAATTGGCTAGATAGTGAGAAGCCCAAAGTGGTGAAATGTATTCAACATCACCCCCTCGCACCACAAACACACACACTATCACATGGATATAGTGGTTGTGTGATAAAATGGGTCCCATTTCCTTGTGATTACCATAAAATACATGAATAAAATAATGAAATTTGTGTAAATTATTAATCATAGAGGTTATTTGGGTAAATGACTAAACTACACATGTATAAATCCCACTAAAATTAATATTTAACAAGTATAAATAGGTTTTAGATTAAGCATGTTTGTTTTTCAATGATGATATTAGGTAGGATATGGAGAAGGCTATTCACTAAGGCCTTAGAAATTATTTTATATGAAACATTCAAAAGGGTTATTGTGCACAAACTGGTAATAAGTTCCATGTCACTAGAATTAGGTATAAATTTAATATTACCTTTGTTGATGATAGATCCTAATGACTTATTTTTTATGATTATTTATAAACATGAAATAATTTGGGTCCCATAAGTTTCCAATATTATTTATAAAATTCACAAGAAAATCCTTTAATCTCAAACACCTTTTCATTGGCCATGCATTGTGATATGTCAAAGAGAACATAAAGATAAATAGGTGCATCATAGTTTTTTTTTAATCTCAAGGCTTGAAATTTTAGGCACAATACTCAATATTTATTTTAACACCTATGATCATACCAAAAAATATTCTTGGGATTGGAACACTACTTTATAATGATCCAATAAAATTGATGATTTTATTTTTAACCTTTTAAAATGATTATGACAAAGTATGACAGATTTAGTTTTTTATTGGTTATTTATCCCTAAGATAATTAAATATGTCATTTAATGGATTGTCCCCAATATTAATCCAATGAAAATGGACCATGATTTGTGATCCTTTATCTACATGGATATCATTTATTTTAATTTTTTGCTTGAGGAAACTAGCCATGGTCTGAAGCTAGAGGCCAAAATGGTTGTGATATAGCATTGAAAAAGTCATATTGTATTTCATGTTATAGTCCATCTCCCCAATTACAAATGCATATATTATTATTATTTACATAATGTATTTGTCATTAATAACATCTTTCCATCACTCAATATAGATGTCATAATATGGAATACATGGAGCCAAATTATATATATTGGAAATAAATCAAATGGTTCCCTCATAAATAAGAATGGGAATGATTGTGATGAATTTATTTTGTGTGAAATTAGTATGTACATTATTAAACTCCAATATACGAGTTATTGGAATATGATTAGAGAATAAAATTTATAGATGGACTATGATAGTTTGTCCATTGGAAATAGAAAATAAGAACAAGTGTTACTTGGAAAATATAAAATAGTCCAACTTTTTGAGGACCATATCAGTAAAAGCATTGAAATTGGATCAAGTGAACCATTTTTTATTAGTTAATACATATATGAAAAGTGGTGTGTCCACTAATATCCATCCATGTTTATACTAATACCATGCTTCATATTCTACAAGACACCATCTCATTAAAAGGGTACCAACATTGTCTTCGAGACTCTATATATTATTAAATTCACCACAAATGATCTGGGTAGAAAGTAGTAAATTTTTAATCAACCATATCTATATCAATTTTCTATTAATGCCATAATTATGGGTATAAATATATATATCCCCTAAGGAATGATCATTAATGTCAAGTAATACCCAAAGATCTTAATGTGATGAATCTTTTCCTAAGGAAATAATTAGGTGGATAAATTTTTTAAATATAAAAGACTTATGCCACCCCATTCAATTTCATGTGAAATGGACAAGTGAGATATGTCATACCATATATTCCTCAAAGATGATTTCATAACAAATCCTAAAATTTTAACTTCTTGAAAATAAATGAAATCTAGATTGATACACATATAGAATTTTCAGGAGGATTCTATGGGACCTCAAAAAATTTCATAGAAAAAATTCATTGGGAAGAATTTTCCATGAATAATTTTCCCTAAAAATATTCTAAATATTAATCTAATCCAATGATATCAAAATAGTTTCCCAATATAAATTTTTGGCCTGTAAAATTAAAATCTCCAAGTGAAATGAAGTGATGTTTATCCCTATTTATTTCTCGATGAGAGTTTCCAATACAATAATATTGACTATGTGACCAATATATGGTGTGAAAAATTGTAAAGGGTTCCCCAACATGGGAATAAATTATTTTTAAAGCATTAAATTTATAAATTTGGCTCTAAGAAGCCCTAAGAAAACTATGATACTATGGAGGACTAATAAGGGGAATTAAATTTATCCATCTTTATCATTATTTTTATCCACCATAGTTTTTTTATCCACCTATTAATTTCTAGGTGGTGCTAAATCATTGGATGGATTTAAACAAACCATAAAGAGATAGTCAAAAATCCTATGGTCAAGTGCCCAACATCTAAATCATGCGTTGAAGATGTTAAAGTAGGTGAGATTATTGTACAAGCCTTCCATCCCTACATAACTATCAGTGGTCTCTTTCAAGTCATTTTTAAAATCAACCTCAACATAAAAATTCTTATTATGGCATGCAATGTAAAACTTATAAAATTCATGAAAATTTACTAGCATTATGGGTCTTGTATCACACCAAGGACTGCCAATAGAGGAAGTAAAAGACCTAGAAACTCAATCTAGATAGGCACATTAAGGGACGAGTGGGGGAGGAGTATTTTGAGACATTTTAGAGTGATTGGTATAATAAAAAAATCATGAAGGTATTCATTGATAGATATAATATTTACATAGAAAGGAGAATCTAAACTTGAGAGGGATCCTTAATGGAGAAAAAAGAAAAACCCTTAGTAAGGTTATAGAGATTGGGTAAGTACATGGAGTGATGTAAATTTTTTTGGACATTTAACCATAATGCATACAGATTATTTGAATTGATGATCAATTATTGGCAAACTATAATGTGTATGACATATAATGTGTATGGATTATAGTCCATACACATTAATGTCAATGGAAATTTGAAATTCCAAAAGTGCACACATTTGAATTTTAAAATAAAACATAATTATAAGTTGAAATTTATATTTTTATATTTATATTCATTTTACATTAAATTTATTTTAATAAATATAATAAATGAGGGTTACTCTGCATATGATATAGTTGGTCTCATAGCTACATGTCTTACAATTTGGGAGATAGTTTTTGAAAACCTGATATACTAAGTACTTACGCAATTTTAGGGTTTTAATAATGAACCTAGGGATTACAATTCATAACTTTTTTAGTTGATTCATTTTATAAGTTACCTCATAAGGGTCCCTAGTGTACATAAAACCCACATACATAGAACCAATAATAGAAATAATAGAATCCAATATCTTTTTAGTTAAAAATAAATAATAAAAATATAAAAATCCATTTTCAATAATTATAAATCAAGATATGGTAATACTTTAAGTCCATATTTTATTACATATGGGTAAAAATGAGGTCTAAAGACACAAAACCTATACAAAAATGCAAAGTAACTTGGGGTACTAAGCCAATCTGAAAACAACTAAAACACCCCCAATAACCATCAAAGAATAATATAGAACTCGCAAAGAACATGCAAGGAACACAATAAAGACCCTAAAAAAGTTAGTATTCCTAAAAAAAATATCCCCATAACTATCCACCAAACCATCATATATGATGAACAACCAACCTAAGCCACTTGATCCACTACATGGGCCTAACTTACCCAAAAATATAAACTTTAGATTTCTTCATCACCTTTTTTCTATGAAGTTAGGGAAACCCATCTAATGATGCCCATGTTGTGAAATGTCTCAAAACTCCCAAGTTCACCAAAAATTCCACACACCTTTTTCCCTCCATATAAACATGTTGGATATGAACATAAAGGACATCTGATAAGAGGTGTTTATCATTCTTAATTTCATTTTAGATAGTACCCCATGGTTGGGTCTTCCCTCAAAGGAATTTAATAATATTCAAAGAGTCACCCCCCACAACCAAATTTAAATTCTTTACTCAACTTCTACATGGATTCCCCATAGGACCGATCTAGACTCTACTACATGGTTGGCCTAGATACCCATCTCACTATAGAACTCTAGTAGGACCTATACTCCCATTTGTAGCTCCATTAAAATTGATTTTAAGCCACCCCTCATGTGGTAAGGACCACTTAATGAGTCTTATGTTCTTTTTTCTAGTGGGTTTATGTTGAGTATTAGAAACCCTCATATTCCATAAATATAGGATTAAAAATACCACCTCATCAAATTATTTGATATTTTTTTACAAGACCAATTCCTAATTTTCCTTCATAGGCCACATAATTATTGAGATAGATGACATTGGGTTGATCTATTTATCCTTAAAAATGTGATCATTTATCTTTATATATTCCCCATAAGAAGTGGATAAGCTCGAGTCTCCATAGTAGTTTTAGGCCTAGTTTTTTTCCTTGGAATGGATTCCATTGTGAAATCCATTGAGATTCTAGTTAAGACTCCTCAAGTTTTGTTCTAGAAACTTTAGTGATCCTTCTATGACCAGCTCCTTCTAATAAAATCTTCCTCTATTAATTTAAGTCCATATTTTTACAAAAATCGATATATTTAATATAATGTTGGTGTTGTTGAAAACATTTAAAAAAAACTAAACATGCATTAAAAAGTGTGTTTTTTATTTACATTGCAAAGGGAATATGAAATTTTCACCATATGTTGATGCAGAAAAAGGGGATGAACTTACGAAGGCCATAAATATTAATCCATAGTTTAATTCGAGCCCATATTCATGCAAAAATGATCATATCAAATAGTTTAATGCATCCATAAGCCATTCTATCAGGTTATGAATGTTTTATACATGTTTAAAAGGCCATACATGACCACATAAGGGTCCAAAATTACAATTTAATATTATTTTCATTATTTTTTAATTTTATAAATTATCTATTTTTGTAACCAGACATGAGATTTAATTTATATTCATCTGATAGGTAAATTTTAGTGTTTAGTTTATTTTTGGACATTTTTAGAGCTACACATTCTTGCATGTAAAACTTACTAAAAATACTAGCTAGTAAAAATAGTTGGTCAAGTTTTATTTCTTTTTAGAGTTCTAAATTTAACATGTCAAGTCTAATTATATATTGAGGCTTATTTATGAATGGTTTGTAATTATTTTAATCATTAAATATGAATAAATATAAGTTATTTTTTTATAAGCTTTGCCTATTGGAATTTTATTATCTTGATAGTATTTGGGTTCATTATTTTGTATCAGATCAAGTTTGAAACTTGGATGTGCAAGAGATGGTGATAATATGACGAGGAATCACTCAAATGAACTAGAATATGTAAGAGTTGTAGATGCACATAGAATAATTAATCAATATCATTACAAATCAAAGACAAAATATAGTACAAGTTGATGTTATGGATGACACGGATCATGAAGAGGAAATTACACAAGAGGAGCGATAAGAACAATCCCCAGAAATGAAAGAGAGGATGTTTAGTGATTTAGAAAGAAGGAATGAAGGAATTAATGTTGACATTCCAGATTATGGAGGAAGTTTAAAACCAAAGGAGTTGATACATGGATAAGTTTTTGAAATGGATAACTATAAGAGAAGACAAGGTAAAGTTTAAATGTATGAAACTGAAGGGTCATGAAATCATTTAGTGGGATAATCTATAAAAATAAAGACAAAAAATGTAAAGAGAAGATCAACTCAATGAAAAATAAGGAGAATAATTGTAAGGATAAATTTATTCATGTGGATTATGCATAAACCCTATACATAGGATTCTAAAATTTGAAGTAGAAGGATCATAGTATAAAAGACTATATATATGAGTTTTACAAGATTTCTATATGAGTGGATTATGATGAAATAGAAGATTATATGGTGTCAATGTATGTAAATGGTTTGGGGTTTTCTATTCAAGATGAATTAATAATGCATAAAATACTTTGCATGGAATAAGTTTATCAATTATCTTTGAAGGCAAAATAAAAATAAAATAGACATAATTCAAAAGAACATATAATGGGCCAAGAAGAGTACAATCCCATCCAATAAGGGGATGAGTTTGATTTAATAAAAATAGAGGTTAATTTAACAACACTAGAGGAGAATCATCACATGGTGTATAAAGACAAAAAAATAATAGACAAGGATTTCAATACCAGCAAAGAGGGAGAGGATTTTAGAGAGGACAAATCTATGGTGGTGGTAGAGGATGGTTTTCAAACCAATGTAATTTTTATGTTTGTTTCAAATGTGGAGAAGAATTACATAGATCATTTGAGTTTTGATACTACCAAGATCAAGAAAGGAGGCACCCAAGAGGATCACCCAAGAGTGAATTTAGTTGAATTTGAAGTAGAAAAGCAAAATATTGAAGTTGTAGCATCAAATATTGGATAAAATCTCATGATGAGAAGAATAAAGATTTAATTAATTAAATAACAAGTGCATAATGAATAAGGTGTTGTGATAAATATGAATATAAGAGGGGAGTTAGTATTATGTTAGTATGATAAAGACCAAACAAAAATAAACTAATAAAACTAACATCTCAATCTTACACACTTAATAAATAAGAGAACAATACAAAAAAAAATCATTAGAAGATAAAACAAAAATTATTTACCTTCCTTGAGATCAAGATTTATATTTTATCCATGGAGGAAGGTGCTTAGTTGTGTGCTTAAAGGGTTTTTGATAATGATGCTCCTTGCATAATCTCTCCTTGTCACCTTAGAAACATTAGGATTGGTTTTGGATTTGTCTCGGCTTATCTCCATAAAAAATTGATCATTATAACATTACACAAAGAGGCTCCTTGAAGGTATTTTTGCATCATAACATTACACTAAAAAATATCATTAAACAATGGGTGAAGCCTTGTATATATAGCCTTTCAAAATAACTCTAACCCAAGTATAGTTAGGTTAGAGTTGACTATGATTATGTTTATATTAACCATATTTAAGTTAATGAGGGGACAAGCATAATATTTGGGATATAGATCTAATTTATTAATCATGGATATCCATTTTTGAATTTAAGGCTCTAGGGGATATATTTTAAATTAGTTGACTTTTAGAATGATGACATCATCTTGATCTCATTTTTATTAAAATTTTCTTTTTAGAATTTTTTTTCACTAATTGCATATATAAATTTCACTTAAGAATTTAATTTGATTTTCTTATTTAATTCATTATGATTAACATTTTTGCACTTTAGGAATTGTTTGAATGCCCAACTTAATGGGTCTAAAGGCCAAACTATTAATTTCGTAGGTCAAAAGTTGACTCAAGATGAATCTATGAGAGGTTACTATTACATATAGGATACTACCCCAGATAGGGATGTATCAACACAATTTTGAGCACTAATGTCTAATGTGTGGATGAAATTGGGACACTCAGTGATTCTTAGGATTAATTTGCATTGTTTGCTAGAAATTAATTTGAAGACCGATTGGAACATAGTTGTAGCCAAAATGGGGTTTTTATAGCTTTCCCCTATTTGGAAGATGTTGAAAGATACATGCACAATAACATCTTCTCAAAGAAGTAAATAATAGTCAATTCCTTAGTTGATTCCCCAAAAGGTGATGAATGAGCCCTGGATGCTCCCTCGAGGGAGCGAGTGACAAATAAAATTGGTGAACATTCCCTTGAAAATAAAAAAATAGATATGACCTATAGGTAATAAGCATGAAAATACTAATTTCCCCAAAGATGGTTATAATCAATGTCATAGTGAGATGCCCTAGTAGGTAAGATGAAAAAAATGATTTGTCCAAAGATGGTTATAACCATCCACATAGGGAGGTTCCCAATTAGGGAACATGAATAATAATGATTTTCTTAAAGGTAGTTATAATTTTAGCATAATAAAATTTCCCAATAGGAAAAATACATTGAAAAATGATTTACCCAAAGGCAGTTATAATCATTGATATAGTGGTTTTATCCAATAGGGTAGATGGAAGCATGATACAATTCATCGTTTCCCTAGTAGAGAATATTGGGAAGGGGGGATTACATATTGAATTTATAATCATGAAGTAAAAGTATGCTAATGTAAAGGATAAGCATGAATTTGGAATACCTGTTAGTATGGAGATGCACATCCTAACTATCAAAAATTACTATTCATTTATGATTTAATTACTCTACATTTCATAGTGTTAGAATAGGTTAGGAATTTTTCCAAGTGTGAACAAGGAAAATTTCATGTCATACCATTGCTTGTAAGCTCCACCAAATTGATATTTTTTTAAACTTAGGATATTATATGTGATAGTTATAGATAACTATGATAACAATGTGTATTAGATGCAAGTATAAATCACTTAATCATAATATATGAACCATTGAAGTCCACATCAAAATATTGTAGTAAACTAGCTGTAGGAATGTACACTAATTCACAACTCAAGTACAAGATATGTGTAATCAAGTTGCAAGTGTAAATAAAGTGTAAGAATCCTACAACAATTGAGAAACAAAAAGGTAAAATAAAAGCAAAGTAAACAAATAGTCAAAAAAAGATTAAAAAAACTAAATAACAAAAACCTAATGAAAAAAAAGAAATAAACAACTAAACACCAATAAAAATAACAAACAACAAAACATCAATAAAAATAAATAAACCTAGTGATTAAAAAAAAACAAAATATCCAAAGCAAAAATGTGTAATAAATAAACTATTCTAAATAGACAAAGGCAAAATATGAACAATGGTTAATCATAATGTTAGTATAAATATAATACAAATGATTTGTGTATGCGTAATAGAGGTGTTAATCTTGAAAATAGGGTGAACCCTAAGTTAGATAGCAATAGTGTAACTATAACAACACAAGACTAAAAGTTGAATAATTTTTCCCTTAGGCTATAGGGAATAATGACATGAAAAAAAATGGAAGGAAATAGAGGAAAATGAAGGGGTATTCAAGTTGAATCTATATGCACTAGGAAATTGGACATTTCCTACATAGTCCTATGGACATAAGATCCAACATGAAATTCAAGCCAAATGTAATTCTCCTAGGATATGGGATTAAATAAAATGAATGACAAGAAAAAAATATCGATGTATAGAGGAATATGGGGATGGTCTAACAAAATGGTAGCTACATAATAAAAGAAGAGGATGAAATTGAAAAACATGAAAATATTAACACAAACAAATCATGTGAGAACAAGAGTATGGTCTAGGCTAAAACCACACTAAAAAGGGAATAGACAAGCGCACACACATGAAATGGGTTAATAATGCTTACTACATATAAGGATGAGAATGAAAATAAGCTCAAAAAATGGTGAGAGTGTAAATAACTCACAAAATAGTGAGAGAATTGGAAATGGTTTCTCATAAAATGGTGAAAACATAAGAAAATCCAACTTGGAATTAGTGAAAAATGTGAATGCACAATGCTCACTATATAAACTAGTAAATGTCAAGAGCATATGGATGAGGCCAATAAGGATGCGAAAACTAAAGGTCAAGTGGTTACTTGTGAAATAACTAGGACTCCCAGAATCCTTAAGGCAATGAAGTGGTCTGAAAAGAAAATAAGGTGTGGTCGAGCTAACCTGAGATACCCCATGTATCTAAGTGATGCCTACATAGTCTATGCAAACCTCAGGCCAATGTAGTTCACTTAGAAATGGGAATAAAAATTTCAAGGTGGTCTATAAATAAATTTAATATATAATATGGCCCATCCCATAAAATTTTGATGGATTTATACCTCATACGGAAATTCTAAGCCAATTTTCATGATTTTGTGATTTTTGTGATTTTTTAAAATTTTAAATGTTTTTGTAATTTTCTAAGCATCTCAATTGAATTAAGGATTATGATATACATAATGGTTCAAATTTTAAAATAATGAGAGCATGGATTAAACATGATCATAAAACAATGAAAACATGGCAAAGGGGTGACTAAACTAACCTCAATGTGAATTGAGCACTGCCTACATAGTCTTGAATGAGACCTCAAGTCAATTTAGTTTCTATATACATTGGAAGAATCTTATTAGGAAGAAGAAAGTTCGTGAATAGGCAACTAGCATAGTATAGCATAGTCATTCAGTAATGTGGATAAAAATGGGGTTGTTCCTAATTTATCCAAAGGCGGTTATAATGAGTAAAAAATGACATGGATTAATGACACTAATTTTCAAAAAGGAGGTTATAATTAGTAACATTGAGAATGATATATAATGTGACAATAATAAATAATACAATTTCCAAACCATTATCATACTACCCTAAGATATTGCCTCTTTTTGAAATATTGAATCAACTACTAAAACTTCATTTGAATCCCCTTTTTGAAGCTACTTGAAGAATAATTGGATCATAAAAAAGGTAAAAAATGGTGGGGTAGGGAGGATAAAATAACTTTAGTCTATGGGAAAGGTATGAAAGGAATTGTATAAGTATGGTATAAGTAAGGTGATATTATATTATGACATAAATGATCCTCATAGATAATATGTCGAGTCTCCCAAGTGAAATAACATTTGAGATGTATTATTTTCATGGGTTCATCAAGTTCACTTATGTCTACTGTAACTAAAATGTAAGCTCTAGATCCTTAATTAGTAACAATGACATAAGGACCTATCCAATTAGATTTGAACTTGCATTTCTTTTGTTCTTAGTCATGGTGTTCTTCTAGTTTTCTTTGAGGATAAGATCACCAAACATGAACTCTTTGTATTTGACATGCTATTTATATTGATCACATAATCATTTATGATAATCTTGAAGTTTTTTTTATACTGTCCATGTGTTTTTCATCCAATAACTCTAGCTATTATAGGTGAGCAACTATATACTCATCATCTAGGATGTGCTTTAATGAAATATGAAAATAAGGAAACATGACCTCGATGGTAAGAATGGAATCAATGCCATAGATAAGTGAATATGGTGTATCTCTTGTTGGAGTAGGGTAATTATTGTGGTAAGCCCAGAGGGCACAAAAAAACTATAAGTGTCAATCACTGCCAATGTCATGGATTTTTCTTAAGAATATTGAAAATGGTTTTTTTATATGCCTCTACTTGGCCATTACTTTGTGGGTAATATGCAGTGGAAAAGTGTTGGGTAATGTTAAGCTTAGAATAGAGTACTTTGACATCCTTATTCTTAAATGATTTATCATTATCATATATAATGTCAGTCAAGATACCATAATGGAAAATGAGATGGTTGAAGATGAATTTAGAAATTGGTTTTTAAATCATGTAAGTGAGGGGTATAGCTTCAATCCACTTATTAAAATAATCAGTGGTGGTAAGGATATGCTTATGGCCATCTAAAGAAGTAAGGTTAATCTTCCCTATGAGATCAAGTCCCCACATGGAAAATAACCATGGTGTAGTCATTATTTCTAGTGTTCTAGTTATGCATGGATTAAATTTGCATGCCTCTAACATTTGTTACATATTTTTAAATAAGGAGTTATTTCGGCTTCCATGGTTGGCCAATAATAATGATTATGTGGGATATTTTGGCAAGGATGACCCCATTAGTGTGGGTTCCACAAACTCATTCATGAACTTCCCTTAAAATTAATGTGGCTTCTAACAATTTCAAATAATGAAACAAAATTCCATCAAAGCTTCTGTGATAAAGGGTTAATAGGAGTAGGGTATGTCGAGAGGATTGGTGTGTGAAGGATTTTTATTGTTTTTGTGAAAGGTATGGTGGAATAATTTGGTCATGAAACTAATTATATAAGTCTAAATACCAAATATAACTAGGACCAAAAAGATCATAGATTTCAATGGTTGAAGGTTCATGATCAAGTGCTATAATATGTTCAATAAGGAATTGATAGTCTTTTACCTTGTATGTGTTATGCATTAGAGAACCAATGGTATCCATGGAATCTACAGACATGTTATTGGCCTGAGGTATGTGTTCAAAGTAAATGTGGGAAATTTATTTCTTGAGAATGCCCACCATGGCCTTGTATGGTACCAACTTATCATATTTGTTCTACAAATGGTCTATAACATGATTCATTATTAGCTAAAAATCACCATGAACTAAGAGATGTTGAATGTTTCATTGTACTAGTTAATAAATCCCTGTAATAAGTGCTTCATATTCAACCATGTTATTAGTACAAGAAAAAATAATATGAAATTATTTGGGAATAAGATCCCCTTGTCATGTAATAAATAATAGGCCTACTCCTAGTCTATGAGATGTGAATGACCCATCAAAATATAGCTTCTTGTGTTGTTCCTCAAGAGATGTTTCTATGATATTCATGACGAGCATATCTGGGAAAGCAAAGCTAATTTACTAGTACTTGTCTCTTTATGGAATTCTAATTGACATACTCAATCTCAAATTCACTTAGAAGCATGATCCACTTAACCATGTAGCCATGAAAATATATTTTTTATAGTAGATATTGGATTAGATCTACTTTGGAAATGACTATAGTCTTATTTTTAATAATATAATGATGAGGATTCTAGGCTATAAATACCATATCTAAACAAGATTTTTTAACTAGAGTATAGTTATGTTCATATGCTACCAATGTATGGATTGGATAATACATGATGTGTTCTTCCCCGTTTTCATCATGTTGAGCTAACAATTCCTTGAGGGCATTGTCAATGATAGATAAGTATAGTAGAATTATCCTTGGCATTGATGGTAATAGATTGGGTGGATTGGCTAGGTATTCCTTCAAGTGATCAAAGGATTTCTAACATTATTCATCCCAAATAAACATAATACCTTTCTTCAATAAATGAATGAAGGGATGTAATTTATTGGCCAACTATGAAATGAAGTATTTTATAGACTCACTTTGGCCTTGAAAACTATAGAACAGCTTCAAAGTGGAAAGTGGTGGCATCTCAGTAATGGCTTGAACCTTGGTAGAATCAACCTCAATGCCTCGACAAGAGATGATAAAGCCTAAAAATTTATCTAAAATGACACCAAAGACACACTTGTTTGGATTAATTCAAATTTTATACTCATAAATCCTTTCAAATATCCTTTGTAGTACATCTAGATGATCTCCATGGGCCTTATATTTACCAAATATTTCATTAACATAATCTTTGATAATATCATGCATCATGTCATGAAATATAATGGTTATAGCTATATGTTATGTTTCCCCTAAATTATTGAGGTCGAAAAACATGACCTAATAATAAATTATTCCCTAAAGAATGGTGAATGATGTCTTATGTTGGTCTTCAAGTGCAATCCTTATTTTATTATATCTTGAAAATATATCTATGAGGGAAACATTTCATACCTAGTTTTGGAGACAAATATCATGTTGATATTAGGAAATTAAAATTCATCCTTTGGTTAGGCCTTTTTTATGTCTCTAAAATTAGTGTAGATTCTTACACCTTCTAAATTTTTACTAATAGACACAATGTTTGATATCCACTTTGAATAGTCAATTGGTCTTGTGCATATCAATTCTAATAGTTTTTATAACTTTTTATTCAATAAAAAAATAATATGAGGATGCATTTTATATATTTTTTACTTCATGAAGTTGGCATCAATATGAACAATAAGGTGGTGTACAACTAAAGCAAGGTCCAAACCTGGTATGTCTAAATAGGCCCATGAAATTATGTCAACAAAATCCCTAAAAAGGTATATAAAAACATCACATTATTCCTTAACAAGGGATGTGAATAAATGGATCAGCTTCAGGTCTTCTAGAGTCCCAATGTTGACTTCCACATTATCCTCTACTATGAGAGTTGATCCATCTTCTAGAATAGTTAACAGGGATGTAAATTGGCTTACAACAATAAAGTCATCTAGTTTGATTGGTTATTATCTCTCCCAAATATGATGAATTTGAATCACCTAATGGTAGAAATGGCCATGTAACAAATACTATACAACATTCTCAAATAACTTAATCCAAGGCATTTTGTTTCATTGTACTAAGCTTAGACCCAAAACCAAGTTCATTATTGGTGATCTCCTAAGATTAATTCTAATAAGTGTGAACATCCTCATCTTGTGAAACTTGAAATATATTTTCACCAAGATACTAGTCTTTTTCTTTACTATTGGCTAAGGGTGTTCACCCACTCTCCAAAATAGGCCACGTTGATGATTAAAATTGAAACATCAATGAATCATCCCTTTTGCCTATCACAAAGGTTAAATCAGAATTATACTAGTCTAATATTAAAGGTCTAATAGATCATAAAAAGATCTAAAATATGTGCAAGGGTTTTTTAATGTTTTAGGAAGTAATAAGTAATAAAAATACTAAACCATAATTCATTATATTTTTGAAATAAATATTCTCTTCAAATTTGAAGGAAACATATATGAATACATAATCAATCTTATCCAACATAATATATTTATAATTCAAATAATCTCTTAAAGTAAATATTTTTATTCCTTTTAATATTTTTGCTTCACTCAAATGCCTCAAAAATTCACTTAATACATCATAAAAGATCAAAAGAAAATAAACACAAAGACATGAAAGATAAAAATAAAATATTATAATGAAATCCAAAGAAAGAAATTGAAATTGTAATTAACATAATCACATAATAAAATAAAAATGAACAATAGTAAACAACTAAACTAGAAACTAAACAAACTAAAATCTAAAACTAAAACTAAAACAAATCTATGAATAAACCTAAACTAAGAAAAAATAATCTAATACTTGATTAAATATAATATAAATAGATAACTATAATGACAACTTAATTATATTTTAACCATTAATCTAAATATAAACCAAAAAATAAATAAAATTGCTTTAAAAATTAAACTAAGATCTAAACTAAAATAAATAAACTTAAGATAAAATTTAACTAATTAAGAATTCTAAGAAAGATATCAATTTAGATTAAGCAAAGGCTAAAACATAACAAGAGAAGCTAATTAATCCAATCAAACTAATTATTAAATTAATGATAAGTGAAATGAACAAGAAAATTAAAAATAAAATAAAATAAAATAAAATAAAACAAAATAAAACAAAATAAAATAAAAGATTGTGAGTCTATTAAGAGAGTCATCTTAGAAAATATGAAATGAATTTTTATTGAGAAATAGAATATTCAGTACAAAAATACATCATATAACAAATAAAATAATTTGAATGAATCAACAACATGTCAAATATAGTGAAGTATTAATTAATAACTAGCCCAAGTAGTTCATATTTCGCTCATATGACTACAAATTTTCAATCATCATAAGATGTTAAAACTAACAACTTTTAGATAATCAGTTTATAATCTAAACAATGAAACCTTGATATACCTATGTTAATTAAGCATATAACTTAACTGTCAGAGAGATTATCATTGATCTATCTATAAAATTTATTTTATCTTAGAGATGTTGCATAGAAATAAGTATTTTGATGAACTTTGAAGCAAATTAGTGTCTTCAAAAATACTTGTGTAATGTTCCTCTCTTTTAAATGTCACTTTGATCGTCTTTCACAATCATTTTCTCAATAGATGGTTGAGAGATAAGTTATAACTAACCATAGTTAGTTATTATTTAAGTCTTAATTAACTTTAATTAATTCAATTAGATTTTAGTTATAACTTAACTTAGTGTAAGATTTTAAAAAATAAGCTTAAGATCAAAATAAATATTTAATAGACCAAGGGCATAGACTCTAAATGGGTGGGGGCCCGTAGGCATCACAACATCTAAATAAACCTATTATGCAAAAATATTTAAACCAACCTAAGCTATTTAAATAAAAATTACTACATCTAACATTTAGCCATATATATATATATATATATATATATATATATATATATATATATTCCATGTCAAAAAAAACTATCTAAAATGTTTCAAAATACTATCAAACCACTATAAAACCATTGTCAAATAAGTTATATATAGTATTTAAAACATATAAATTATCTAAAAATGTATCAAAATAATAAAATTAAACATCACTGAACATCTTATTCCTCTTCAGAATATACAAACATTTCTATCAGTGTATAACCCTTATCAGTCAAATACTCTATGTAGCTCATGGTGGTAGCTAAAATCTTAATTAGCTTGAAAACATCCTTGTTATATTCATCATCCACTTCCATATTAACCTTATTTACAATTATAGTGTTGTTTGGTGATACTAAATGACTAATTTCTTATATTTTATAGTTAAGAGGAGTTGTCCTTTCTTATTTTAGCAAGTGATGATGAAAATCCACAAGGTTGAATCTTAAATAAGTCTCAACAGAGTTCATAGGTTCAGGGGATGGGATTTTATAATTTAATGGAACTAGGGCACAAGAATACAACTTGGAATCTTTTTGTAGCTTATTTTTGGCAATTGGTCATGATGCTAAGGTGATTGAGGAGAAATAGAGTTGTGTTTAGATTGTAGGGTTATTTGCATTCGTTGTGTTGAACCACTTAAATTACCACATTCATGAGGATGAGTTCTCCAATATGGTCTAATAAAACCTTGATTTACTCTATTATTTATAAGATTAAATGGTAAGGCATAAATAACATCCTAAAAAGTAGTATTTGAAGCATCAAAGTGAATAGACATCTCAGTTCCTCTATTAAAAGGTCTAGGAAAATTTCTTTTAGGTTTTATACCTCTAGAAGTAAAAATATAAGAAGATGAATATTATACATTCCAATTTTGGTTAGTCCTCCACATATTACCACAACAATTATTTGATTAAGAAGGTGTACAACCTAAAATTTCTAAAAAAAATATGACTAATCAAACCTGATTACCTTCTTGAAAAACTGTTCTCAACAATATTTAAAGTCACATCATAAATTTTAATAAATGGATTGAAATTTAAAACATTATTTTATCAACACAGGCTACAAAATGAACAAGAGTTTATTTATGAAATCAAAATAAACAAAATCTATCTATAAGTCTTATGAACAAATAACATTATCTTGATAAATGACCAACTATTCATTTAAAATAAATTAATAGTGCTAAAAAACCAACTGATATAAAATTAATTTTATACCACTAATTTTCATTTTGAAAATGATATCAAATAACTCTACTAACTACTTAAAATTATAAATCTATTTCTCACTTTGTGAATGACTTTGAATAACAAACTGACCAAAGCTCAATGTTACTAACTGAAGAACAAATTTCCTCATAAATTTGATAAACAGACTGAGACATCAATTATTTCAACCATAAATGTTTACTAAAATTATATAGATACCATAATATTTTTGGCATGTAATATTTCTTATGTCAAAAAGTTTATACAAATTTCAATCAATCATCTAAAACCCTATATGATATCAAGTCTGATTTCAAAATGAAATCCAACTTGTTCACACAACAAGCCTTATCACATTAATTTGACATAAAAACTACCATAGCTTAAATACTAAAATCCCAATATTAAATTGTAACGAAAAATAATCATATTTATCTGATGTAGACATCTCCAAATAAACTAAAAAAACTATCATATCAAAATTGAGTATCCAAACTTCTCTTTGAAATAATCTAACATGCAGAACCCAAAAGATCATTATTCATCTATCGCAAAGATTTCCAACTAGATAGACATGAACTTCATTTCATCAACACAATTTTCAACTTATAAAAATGAAAAAAATTTATATCTTTAAAAACTTGACTCATTCATGAAACGCTATTTTATTCAACCTAAACCAAATAAAATGTTCCATGTTTATGAAGCAGGAAATAGAAAATAATAGATTTTGATGATATCTGAGGTATCTAAGTATATAAAATCAAATAAAAAACTCCAATAGTGATCAAAATAAGTCAATAAATACTTTTTATCAAAGTGACATAAATATTTCCAATCAAAACCAAAGAATGTACCAAATCTAAGAAACAAGACAAAAATACAACATGTATTTTATTTGGTATGTGCTTACTATCATTTTTTTACAAAACTAACAGGACAGACACTAAATATCAACACTAACCAAAAAAAACAACAAATAGCTTTAAAATCAAATAACTATCATCATTTGAAGTCAATATAAACAAATAACCACTTTATATCAAAAACCCATTAAAACTATTATATTAACTTTCCTAAAACCCAATATCAAGAATAACCAGCCTGTACTTTCCAATAATTATCTCATATTCACTATCAATCAACTAAAAACAAAAAAATATGCCAAGCATAAATGACTTTAATTGAAAATCATCAAATATTTACTAACTCAAGTACAACTGTATGTAATGCATGTATATGCATTATCTTCAAAAAGATAAAATAAATAATACACTGCTAAAGTTTATACTTTTTTTTAATTTGCATTAGATAGGAAAAAACTCTTTATCAAAAATAAACACAACTCCAAAACGTATTATTTGTGTGCCATACAAACTATCAGTTACCAACCACTATCAAATAACTTATTGAATACCCCAATATCAACAAAATAAATTGTTGACCAAATTTGATCGTAGGTCAAATTAGGTCAAACACCTGATATATTTAAACTTTATATATGGTCTTGCTAAGTCATATTATGGTCATAAATTTCATAAATAATGTATAATCATGTTTTAAATGTCACTTAATATGTTCTAACCTTGTCACTTTTGTCATTTGATCTTAATGTTCTTTTGACCACCTTTTGGCCATTTTAATGAAATTTTATAGTTTTACACCAAATACAAAGGTGTATTGAAAGAATGTAATGTATAATATGTAAAATTATGTTAAGAAGCTTTTTAAAACTAAAAGAGATGCAGGTTCAATGTAAAAAAGAAAGATCACCACAAACAAGTTAGTTTCAATTGTTTTACAAATTGATGTAACCCACCTGACACATGTGACCACTTCATAAGAGTCCCTTAATATTCTAAATTTTTTTTTCAAGCTTAAAAAGCTTCAAAAGGTCCAAAACTATGCAAAATTTATCCCTGTCTCTCATTGATGTCTTGGGTAAGTCAAAGAAGTCAACCAGTTTGTAGTTGGTATAGACAGATGGAGAAGAGTTGGTATGAATGCCCTTGGTGTTTTTTATTACTCCTAATGAGATCACATTCCATGGTCATGGATTTTACATTGGTATTATATAATTCATGAAAAAACACAAAGACTATTATTGCCTCTAAGTTGCCTACACAACCCTAAAAACTTTAGTTTACCTCTATTTTTGCATTGATTTGAGAAAACTAGGTGATGTATGTGTACTTGTAGAGTATGAACATCCTTTTCATGTGGTTTTCAAACTATTTTTCATGTGTGGATGTGAAAGGATTAGCATAATCACTCTCATTGAGATACAGGTTGACATCATGATCTATAGAATAGTGTTCTATCAATTGTAATGTTTTTTCCTCCTACACAAATGATTTCAATTCAAGGCTAATATATTATTTTCAATCCTTCATAGCATGTTGATCATTTATCCACAAAAGGTTTAATATCAATAGTGTCATTGATGGAGTGTTATACTTAAAACACAAACACATTCAAATAATCCTAAAAAGCCACCTAAATGTCTATATGATAGTGCTTAGGTAGAGGTATTAATGAGTTTGGAACCTTTAAATATTCATAGCATCTCATGTATAATCAATAACATGGTAGAACCATTAAGATATCATTGCATGAATGGTGAGTAAATTATACATATTCAAGCCTAAATCCATGTTTAAAGGGTTTAAAAGTTGAAAATGAGATTGATTACATTAATTTCTCCAAGAAAGGGATCGTAGCTCACAATGTAACCTCTGTTGGTGAAGAGTCTTAATGTCTTAGTAGGTTCTAGTTATTTCATGATAGAAGCTTGAGCCTAGGAGTAATGTATTGACACAAGAATATGATTGATAGGTCAAAGAGGATGATGGTTGATTAGTATTTTAGTTAAAATGAAGATCCCACTAAAACACTCAATGAAATACAATGCTTTTAATCCAGATGAACTTGGAACACTGCCATGACAACTTGTACACTATAGAAAGGAGTGGGATCATTATCTAAAAGTAGAGACAAGATCATATAGATGTGATATGGTCTTATTGACATTAGATTAACTAAGGGATTGAATCACATTGTTAAAATAAGAAAATTCCCACCTATAGGAGTCTCACAACTTCCTTAAAATGCACACCTATAGGTTGAATTTAAATCTACAAACTAGTTTAAGATAGAGAAAGATGCAAGCGTGGATAATAGGTAGAGATGGTTGATTTTAGGTAGGAAATGACCTAATGAAATTAAGGGTGTTAAGCATGAAATATACATAGAATGGGGTGAACCAATATATCTAATAACTTATAAACTTTTACTTAACTAAATTCCACATGACCAATTATTCAAGATATGAAATAAAACTAAAACATTAAACACCACACAAGATAGAGAGAGACACCAGATTTTAATGTAGAAACCCAATCTAGGAAAATGCAAAAATAACAATCTCAAGTATATGAATGAGCACCAACTCAAACTACAATATTCACAAACATCAACTTAAAGGAGAACCAACCCCTTTGCTAAGCATCAACAAAGTAACTATTCGTGAGCACCAACCAACAGGAGTATTAACCCCTTTACTGAGCACCAACACAACAAATATTCATGATCACCAGCTCCTAGTATGTATACCACATAACTATCTCTCAATGTTTCTTTCTCAACAAATGATAGCACATTACAATATCTCTTTATATTCTCTCATTTGCTCTTCTAAGCTAGATATGACAATTACAAACCATGATATTTTCCACATATTACAAATGGCTTCCCAAGCATTTATTTATATCTTACCAAATGACCTTTGGCAATCACCCTTTGTGACCCTTCAATATTCATGGAAAATGGAACAAAACTTGCATGACCCTTCGAATTCTTTCATTTGAAAAGTCACATGGTGACCCTTCATAAGCAAATGCATCCTTTCCCCTTTTGTCTTTATCTTGGTGACTTTTTCAAATTCTTCAAAGTGTCTCTTCATGAAAAATTGTGCCCTTTATATTTTAACTTCACTTGGTATCTGTTGTAATTCCTCAAGATGACTCTTCATGGGGAAATTCATCTTTTCCCTCTTTTGTCTTTACCTTCTGACTCTTTGACTTCTTCATGGGCCCCTATTTTGACTTTATGTAACCAAAAATATATTCATTAAAATTAAATAAATATCAACACACTTTAGCTAAAATATGAACATTAAATACACCTTTAGATAATAAATTCTATGCAGCCTTTATAACCAATGCTAGACCTTTGACATCAATAACAATATTTCCAATGATCTCCCCCTTTGTCATTGATGTCAACCTCAAAATAAAAATTCCACTTCTTAAAACCAATACTATACATGCCAACTTGCATATATAGCCAACCTGAAAAACATATAGTAACTCCCCCTTACTATATCATCCTGTACCTATTCCCTATACCTGTTTCTATACCTATTTCTACACTTCTCCCCCTTTGACATCAATGACAAAGGACCTATCCTAGAGATAAAACATAGCTCCCCCTCAACTATGTCAATACTTAATGGTAGGAATAAAAATAAATTACTCCCAACTCCTCTCATAGATCCTTGAATGTGTCCTTTGATCATGCTTTTATGAAGATACCTGATAACACATATAAATTATTTCCTATACTCTAAGCATCTACAATCAACTCATCTAAATCTTTTCTTCTAATCCTTCTACATAAAACTTTAATGTGTATCCCTAATCACATATTTGACCTACACTAAATAGATTATGCTTAAGACCATCTACATATAGTACATTCTTAGTCTTGGTTCTACCATTATCCAAACTCAAAGTACCTTTTTTGGCTATCCTTATAGTGGTTTTATCTCCAAATTTCATTGTGCTACCATTGTTCTTCTTTAGAGTTATCAACTTTCTCTTGTCTCCTATCATGTGCCTCGAACATCCATTGTTAATAAACCATCGTTGTTCTTCATTTATTTCATGCAAAGCTATCTGAACAAACATAGAATCTTTAGGTTATTTCTTCTACCATGAATTTGTCTGACCTTTCTTCTTAATGAATGAAGCCTTAAAACTCTGATCTTTCTTGATTGAATCAAACACGCTTCTATAATGTTGAGTTATGTGTCTAAAATTATTGCACTTGTAACATATTATGGCCTCTTCATCAAACCTAATAGAGTAGTAAAAGAGTTATAGCTTCTGCTTGACTCTGTATAAGTTTCTCCTCCTTATTTCTGAAATTGTTAGCTCATTTCTAACATTCTATTTTTTTATGACCATATCCATTACAATAAAAATAGTAACCATGAAAATAGAACCTATTTGTGCAACTTTGTCCTAATTTTCTTTTGTAGGTTTGTTCTTTCCAGACTTCTTTATTTGAGATTTCCTCTATATTCTTCACTTCTTCTCTTTTTATTTCCTCTTTTGTAAGAGCTTCAACATATCTCTTTCTCTTCTAAAATATGATACCTATTTTATCTAATATTGATTTTTGAATTTCTAATAACTTATTCAATATATTAGTGATCTCAAATTTTTAATCATTGGTTGCTTTATGATTGACTACTTTATTTGTTTTCTCAAGATCTACTTTTAAAGAAGCAATTTCAATAATATACCTTTCACATTCTTCAGTTAGGTTTTGAAACTAAGCTGTTAGATATTCTATAGTCTTTTTGGATTCTTCAATGTGTGCTTGTAGATCTTCAATTATTTCCTTTAAATCCCTTTTATTTTTCTTGATATATCCCTTAAATATTTGATTCTTCTTCTTAAGAGGTTATAATTCTTCTAAGGCACAAATGAGTTCTCCTTCCAGATTCACCTCAGCTTCAAAATGTTCTTCTTATTGATCATCTATACTTTTGTTTCCAGAGGCATATTCATGTATGTTCATGAATAGAATCTCTTCTTCATTTGAATCACTATCTCCACTATCTTAGGCTGATCTAGGATCTTTAGAGTATAAACTCTTCTTCTTGAATCTCTTCTTAAATTTTCCTTTGAAATTCTTCTTTTATGTAGACCTTCCTTATTCATTGTCAACATTACTCTTATCTTGGCACTTACCTAAAAAATATCTAATCTCTCCATAATTAAAAATTTTAAAAGGTAATTTTTCTTGATATTTACCTCTACCCTTTTTTAGCTTGTAGATGTATAGAGCTCCATTGTCATCTTCATCATCATTAGAGCTATCACTTGATTCTTAAATCTTAGCTTTCTCTTTCTTTGATGTCTTAAAAGTACCTTCCCTCTTTGAGGGTTTCTCTTGTTTCGTCCACATCTCATATGTCATAAGAATAGCATGTAGCTCATCCATCTTAATCTTAGGTACATCCTTCATCTCCTTGATTGTTGAAACCTTTGCATAATATCACATTGGTAGAGATCTCAGAACATTTTTTACCGTTGTTTATTCTTATAACTTTTCTCCAAAACCTTAAATTTGATTAACTATTTAATCAACCCATAAAATATAACTTACTATATTTTCTTTCTCTTCCATCTTCAAACTCTCAAACTGCCTTATGAAAGTTTGAAGCTTAGCCCAATGAAACTTTCCATCACCTTTGTAAGTATTTTCAAGATTTACACAAATCTCATGAGAATATTTTTATTGTAAAACTTTAATAAATTTTGATTCACATAAACCACATAAAAATCATTTAAATCTTTAGCATTATTTACACTTGCCTTCTTTTCCATAGAGTAGTTAGAAGTGTTTGTGGCTCTTCATATTCCTCCAACACTGCTTGCCAAATGTTGAATCCAAGTACCATTGAGTAAGCCCTCATTTTTATGCTCTAAATGCATAATTTATCCATTCAAACAAAGGTGCATTAGTTATATAAAAACCTCAATGTGATTGAGCCATCATGTTTTCCCTGATCTACCTTCAAGCTGTAAAACTTTTTCCAAAGCAACCTGCTCTAATTCCAATTATTAAGCATGAGATATACTGAGATGGGGGTGAATCAATATATCATATGTCTTATAAAATTTTAATTAATAAAATTCCACTTAACCATTCATTTAATAAATGCAATAAAACTGAAATAATATACACCACACAAGATAGAGAGAGACACCATATTTTAACATAAAAACCCAATGTAGAAAAAACCTTAGAAAATAATATCAAGTATATGAATGAGCACCAACTCAAACTACAATATTTATAAGCACCAATTTGAAGTAACATAAACCCCTTTTTTGATCACTAACATAATAACTATTTGTGAGTACTAACCCATAGGACCACCAACCCCTTTGCTAAGCACCAACACAACAACTATTAATGAACACTAACCCACAAGATCACCAACCCCTATTGTGTATACCACACAACTATCTCTTAATGTTTCTTTCTCAAAAAATGATAGTACATTATATTATCTCTTTATTTTCTCTCATTTTGTCTTCTAAGCTAGATATGACAATTAAAAACCATGCTCTCTTCCACATATTATAAATGGCTTCCCAAGCCTTTATTTATAACTCACCAAATTACCTTTGGAGCTCACCCCTTGTGACCCTTCAATCCTCATGTAAAATGGTGCCAAACTTGCATGACCCTTAGAATTATTTCATTTGAAAATTCACATGGTGACCCTTCATAATTAAATGCATCCTTTCCCCTTTTATCTTTATCTTCGTGACTTTTTGAATTCCTCAAAGTGTCCCTTCATGAAAAATTATGCCTTTCTTCTTTTGTCTTCACTTGGTGACTCTTGGAATTCCTCAAGATGACTCTTCATGGGAAAATGCATCATTTCCCTCTTTTTTATTTACCCCATGACTATTTTAATTATTCATGGGCCCTTATTTGGAACTTATGAAACCAAAATTATATTCATTAATATTAAATAAATATCAACACACTTTAGCCAAAATATGAACATTAAAAACACTTTTAGAAAATAAATGCTATGTGGCCTTTATAACCAATGCTAGACCTTTGACATAAATGAAAATATTTACAAAAAATGGTAATTAAAAATCATGAAGTATATTTATTGAACATGTAACCACCTATAGGGACCTATTGGTTTCACCTAACAAACACCTAAAGGTTGACATTGTCATACACTAGCCTAGGCTATGAAAGATGTAGTTTAATTTGTAAATAATCATTTAGAATGGATGATAAAGTTGAAAACACTCTAAAAATGGTTTTAACATACTCTATGTGATTCTATGAGATGAAATAAATATATCATAGATTTATCAAACTAGGTTTTATACCTCATTCTCAGTCAATCATAATACTACATACAATCATCAAACCCTAAAGCTAGTCTTGAGGGTTTGTAGTGTTGAGGACTATAGATAAGTGATCTAACCTTGAAAATTTATAAATATGGTATTTATGACCTAATTAATATATCTAAAATATCATTTTATTATGATGAATAGGGGAGATTCCCTCTGCTTTGTCTTAGACAAAGGGCATTCCACAGGCAACCCAACCTATAGCCTGAGTATATGGCTAGTGTAAAGACAAAATAGAAAGTATTAAGGAACTATTAAAGGATTTATAGATTTTTAATGAATGTTAAAAAGTGATAAGAGGCCTCATATTTAGTGTGGTACTCATAGATGGTCAGATATCATAAATACATAGTCTATGCCTACTAGACCTAAATCTTGAGGTACTTAACTTGATTCATATGACAATGAGACCATTTAAAAAACTCTAATGTTTTTAAATATAATTTATAAGGTGGATTTAATACATCATTTTTTAGATAACATCACAAAATTGGTAATTATGGCCTAAATTCCTATCAGGGGTACTTAGAATGCAGTCAAGAGCTTGAGAAGTCATCTTATTATGCTCATATATGTATAGATAAATTTCATCATTCATAAATAACTTAGAGATATTTTATGAGGGTCCTATTACCCAAATTTTTATAATTGGTTTAGGGGTTGAAAATCTAACCTCTATAAATCATTGTTAAGAAACAAAATGTCCAAAAAACCCTCCTAAAACCCTTGCTTGAACTTGATGGAGAAGAAACAAATGGAGATTATTATAAAAGTGTAAAAATGGAATATAATGTGTTTTTAACTTGTTTAACACTCTCCTCAGGTCCTCATCATCCAATTTATCCATACCATCAATTGTACAGACATGCCAAAATCTAGGTTTTCTATAGGTTTTAAGGTGAATTGTAGGTACAATAGAAAATCAATAGATGAAATCCACTCGAGTTATATAGAGACATTATCTATATCCATATACTCATCTCTCATCCTATTGAATCATTAAATTACCTCTACTAATCCATTCATTGTAGGCATTTTGAATAAACACAGTGAGAAAATAATGTGAATGCCTAGTGTTATAGTAAGAGAGGTGACTTTAAATTTTTTGAAGTATGTTTGATAGAATAAAAGAAAAGGATGTTATGAAAATATTTCATACATTCCTTCAATTATTTTATTTGAGAAACTACAAGTCACTTAGGTGACAAGTGTAAAGGCCTAGTCCTAGAAAACTAATGAGTGGCTGCAAACAATGAATGACAATTGACAAAGGGGAAACCATTAGTTAAAGGGCACAGATGAATGTTAAAAATATTTTTTCCAACCTCCCATTTCAATACATATGTTTAAAATAATTCATAAGTTATTTTCAATAAATCAAATGACTCTTCATCATCAAGGCAGTTGTAAGAAAGACATGAATATTCTCTCCACCAAATTAAGGGCATGTGTCATGATTTAGATGAACACTTGTCTAAGACCACTTATTCACCTATTCTCACTTCATTATATTTCATTATAACTGGTTATCATATTAATTTTGACCCTTCCACTTCTCTTTTTCTCTCTCTTTTTCTGTGTTTTATATATGTAAGCCTTTTTCACTTTGTAATGGATAGACAATTGGTATCGTGAAACCGTACTAATTTTTACATATCATTTTCCTTTGAATAATTTTTTTTGAATTTTATTCATTCTCTAAACTATCTTGACTAATTGTTTTAAGTTGTTTCTATGGTTTACAAGTGATGAATATATTCTCCTTGCTTCCATTATACTCTTGCATGTTTCGTGTAAGTAATATCTCTTCTAACAAGTTTCATAAAGTGTATGTGTTTGTGAAGTGCATCTTGAAGTATGAGAGGGGCTATTAGTGTATAATATCAGACCTTATTTTCACTCAAATATAGATATGCATAAAAATATGCCTTTATGTGAAATATTTATGATATAAGGACATAGAGTTAAGGTCAGTTTTAGTAGTCTCCTTTTTTAGTGCAAATAAAAGTGTGGTGTGTGAACTTATCTTTGGTGTATCACCCTCATTAGTTTAGGCTGATCTATGTTTCCTTATTCCCTTTTCACCACCAATAGTGATTAGCCTAGTGTAATGTGTGAGCTTAAAGATAGATCAAAGGAGCTAACCATTCCAAACCTAGAGATTTATCTCTTATAATAACTTGCCTAATGAGGAGAGATAGTTCTATGTTGTCCTAAATTTTAGAAGGTCTACTTGGCTTATATAAAGTGAAAATTTAGGCTAAAACAGTTTTGGCATGCCTAGTGGGACATGAATTATAACATGATTTTTCAAGGTAGATGATGGCTTTGACAATAAGGAGTTGTAACAGTCTATCTCATGTATTATCTGGAAACTCTAACAATTCAATCTTGGTTGTAGACTAGTGAAATATTTCATGCCTAAGGTAAACATAAGGTATCTCACCAAATGCATTCCTTTTTAGTTTCAAGAGCTTCCTCATTATTCCTACAAATCAAGAAGATTTGAAAACACCCATCCTTATACAAATAAGTCATAGCTTACTCACAATCCCATAAGAAAGTTCTTGATTACCCCATTATTGAAAAGTCCTAAAACCACCATATCATGTAACTGACCATTTGTTAATTTCAATATCTATAGTCCTCTAAGACTTACTTATTATGAATATATCCCCATATCTACCCTCAAAAGTGTTCCATCATACACTGGTGAGACTTCAATCACACCTATTGAGAATATAAAAAAATTGATAACTTTTGCAATATCCATCACATCATAGAGGATAAAAATTTTATCAAGTTGTTGGATGTATCATTTAAATTAAAATATCTTGACTGGTATGAAACATTGGCCCCAAAATCAATCACCACATAGAATGAGTTAGGAGATGCATTGAGAAGAAGATTTGAGGATAAGAGTGACAAATTGTCACTAACTTAATAACTGACCAACATTAGGAGAGCACCTCAAGAATTCATCCAAGACTTTAACACAATATTTTATAAGACATGGGATATAACCCCAATCTTGGTAAGACCAAAAACTCACCATGCTTTCCTTTACTATCTTAAAGCATTTGATAGTCACATTTGAATGATAATATAATCTATGGGAGCTAACACTCTTACTAATTCCTATAAAGTATTCATTAGTCATTAATTTTTTTTTTAGGCTAGGAATATTTCCCCAAGACCTTTCATGCCTCTATTTCTTGATTTACAAACCCCTACAATTATTTTTTCTCTTATTCCTACAACTAAACACAAGCCTGTTGCACCTAGTCAACCAAGTAAGTCTAATGAGGTAGACAAGATGAGATATATGGATAAATATATCCTAGGTATAAAGAAGATTATATAAGATCAACAAGTAAATCCTTTCTAAATTCACTATCAGCCTAATAATTTCTACCCTAACTATCAAGGAAATAGACCACCTTTCCAAAGACATCCTCAAGGTCAAGGATAATTAGTTCAATCAAATCCATATGGAGGATATAACCCCAATTATCCTACCACCTCAATTGAATTAGTGCCTACTCATGATAATCTTTCCCAAAATAATAACGTTCAACTTTCATTGGATCAAACTTATGATCCATCTTCTTATATCAAGTCTTTCAATCAAGCCTTCATGGCATGTTTGGGAACTATGACAACTATGACTCAAGATGAAGTACCAAATGGAGAAGTGACTAATGGTAAGGGTGCTCACGCAGGGTATACATTTGTAAATTGGTATTAAGATGACTCATGTGTACTCAATTATCAAAGGAAATCAAACATTGATGCAAGTTTTATAGTTGCAAACATAAGGAGTAAGAGAAAGGCAATTGAAGAAGTCCAAGGGTGATCAAATAATGAATGTTAAAATAAACATAATGGAATGTATGACTAATATTTTTATAAATTCACACATAAGTCAAATATATTATAATTCTATAATTACTTTCATACCTCAAAATTCTTAAGGTGTAGGTAGTACTATTCTTCTTAGTGGACATGAAAAAGTTAGTAGTCCTTCACTAACATTATAGAGTAGATGAAGAGGTCTCATGTGAATGTGTCAATGTGAGATAAATTTATAATACCTAGATAAGTGGACTTAATTTAAGAGGAGATATCCAAGAATATTTGGGCAACCAAATAACCTAGTGGTAATGAGATAGCCTTGATAAACACCATGAAACCTAGTGAAGCATAGTCAAGCAAAGTTGAAAAGGTAGACAAACCTCCTCTTTTATACCTATCTATCATTATTGGAGATGCTTTGGTGCACAATTATCTTATTGATAATGGAGCTAGTACTTATGTCATGCCCAAGTAAGTAGCTGACAAATTGAACTTGAAGTATGAGCCTCATACCAAAGGAGTGATATAATTGGATGGGTTAGCTGCTAAGACCATTGTCATGATCAAAGGTTTAAAAATTATTCACCATGATTGTCTTACCTTCACCATTTCTTAATATATTATAGTGGTAGATGTCCCTTCTCATTTTTCACTTTTTTTGTCAAGATGGATTAATGTTAATATTGGAGTTTACCTGATTCGAGATTGGTCCTGTATAGGATTTAAGACTAGGTATGGTGCAAAAGTGACAATTAAGTTAAAACATCTCTCTATCTTTCATGTAGATCCATATGTTCCTTACACTTCTAACATGAATTGTAATTTCACTGAGGAAGATGATTACCCTAGTGATCAAGAGCCTATAATGCTCCTTGATGGCTTATCTGATTTATATCTTGATGAGTGGGGAGATAAGCAAGGTGGAATTGAAAAATTAGTACTTGGTACTTACATAATCCATGAAGATTGTGATGGATTCCTTGAGGTAGATCCTGATAACATTTTATAGAAAGTTGCATGGCATAAATACCTTATGTTGAGATCCCAATTGTGTCAAAGTTTAATAGTCATAGTGAACACACAATCTACCTACCAAAGAAGATAATGTTTATAAAAAAGAACCTCAATATGAAGTGGATGAGATGTGGAAATAATTTGATGCCATTGTGCAATAATTTAAATAGTTGAATAGGCCTACAAATTTTTAGAAAGAATGAATACATCATATTTAGGTTAATCATGATCCATATGAACATAAGGAAGAGTGTGAGTTCTATTTGAGTCAATAAACAACTTTAGCATACCAGAAGATGTTTTATGAACATAAATAATATAGTCATGATGACTTACAACAACAAGCATGTCTTGTTTCAAATGCATTTGAAATTGAGAAAGATTTAATGATATCTAATGATTAGTTTGAAGAATGTCAAGTGAGAATGACAAAGTATAAGTAAGCTACAAGGCTAAATAAGATTATTGGAGGGATTGAAGGATTATTATTGAGATATCCACATAAAACACTTTCAATCAATAGAAGATCTAATAATCATAAGTCACTTGAATATCTCCATAAACAAGTGTTCATTGACAAGTATGCATCATTTGAAGGTTGGTTTTCTTGGAGCAGCAATGATGCAAGAGACATTGTCTTTGACCCTAGTTAAATCAATGAAGATATTTCTTCACCTCAAGTATCTTAACGTATTATAAATATTAGGATAGGTGTGTTTTCTTTAAATTGGTGTGTCCCTAAGGGTTCCTTGAGAACACAAGTGTGAGTTTTGTTTCTTATCTTGTGTGTTTTTTTTTTGTGTGTGTGTTTAGTTTGATTTAAAATGATTATCAATGTCAATAATAGTGCATGGGTGACTCCATTCCCCAAGGATAGGAGAAGGTACTGGTCCTTAGCATAGCATGCATTCTACCCCTAGGAAATTTCCAAAATGTTGACCAAATTTAACCCTAGGTCAAATTAGGTCAAAACCCCTATATAGCCAAACTTTATATAGGGCCTTGATAATTCATATAATGGTCATAAATAATGTCTATTCATTTTTCTTAAGTCAATAGGTCCTAACCTTATTACTTTTGTCATTTGATGTTAATGTTATTTTGGCCACATTTTGGCCACTCTAGTGAACTTGTATGGTTTTAAAACAAAGACAAAGGTGTAAATAAGGAAAATAATGTAAAATATGTCAGATGATGTCAGAGAGATATTTGAAACTAAAAGAGATGTAGGTTCAATTTTTAAATATGAAGATCACTATAAACATGTCAATTTTAGTTATTATATAGATTGATATAACCCAATTAGCATGTGTTACCACTTTAGGAGAGTCCCTTCAGATTCCCATATGTTATTTTCCAGATTAAGAAGATTAAATAGGTCCAAAACTTCCCATAACTGATCCATCTCTCTTACCACTATGCTGGGTAGGTCAAAGAAGTCAACTGGTTTGTAGTGGTATAGACACATGGATAGGAGTTGGTCTAAATGAAATTAGTGGCGATTAGTACTCCTAATGAGATATCATTCCATGGTCATGGTTTTCATATTGGTAATCTATACTTCATGAAAAAACACTAACACCACTAGTGTCTCCTATTTGCCTACATAACCCTAGCACTTTTGGTTTTCTTCTCTATTTGCATTGATCTGAGAAAATAAGGTGATGTATGTGTAATTTTAGAGTATGAACATCATTTTCATGTGGTTTTAAAAATATTTTACATGTGTTGATGTGAAAGGATTAGTAGAATCACTCTCATTGAGCTATATGTTGACATCATGATTTTCAAAACAATGATCTATCAATTGCAATGTTTTTTCTTTCTATGAGTGATTTCAATTCAAGGTTAATATGTTATTTTCAATACTTCATATCACAGTGATCAATTCTCCACTAAAGGCTTAGTCTCAAGAGTGTAATTGATGGAGTGCTAGACCTAAAACATAAACACATTCAAATAATCCTAAGTAATGACATACAAGACTATGTGAGAGGGCTTGGACAAGGGTATTGATGAGTTTGGAACCTCTAAATATTCATAAGATCTCATGTATCATAATCAACATGGTAAAACCATTAAGAGATCATTATATGAATGGTGAGTCCATTACACATTGTCATAAATAAATCCATGTTCACAAGGTTTAAAATATACAAATGGGATTGATTACCTTAATTTTTTTGAGAAATTGATCTTGCTTCATAATGTAACCTCTATTGGTGAAGATTCTTGAGGTTTGATTAGGTCTAATGTTTTATGCTAGTACCCTAGGCCTAAGAGTAGTGTATTAACATAATAAGATGATTGTTAGGTCAAGGGGAATCATGGTTGAGTGGGATTTTAGATACATTCAAGTTTACACTAAGACACTCAGTGAAATCCAATGTTTTGAATCCAAATGAACCTAGAACACTACCATGATAACTAGTACACTATAGCAAGGAGTGAGAACATTATCTCAAAATAGAGATAAGATAATATATATGTTAAATGGTTTTCCTGACCTCAGAGGATCTATGGGAGTGAATCATAGTGTTCAAAAAATGAAATTCCCACCTATAGGAGTCTCACAAATTCCTTAAAATGCACACCTACAAGTTAAATTAAAATCAGTAAACTAGTCTAAGATAGAGAAAGATGAAATCTTGGATAATAGGAAGAGATGTTTGATTTTAGGTAAGAAATGACCCAATTAAATCAAAGGGAATTTAAAATCATGAATTACAGTTATTTAACATGAATTTAGTTACATGGACCTATTGCTTTCACCTAACAAGCACCTAAAGTTTGACATAGTAATACACTAGCCTAGGATATGAAACATGCAGATTGATTGGTAAATAGTGGTTTAGCATGGATGATCAAGTTTAAACCAATCTCAAATGGTTTTATCACACTATATTTTATTATATGAGATTAAATAAATAGAACATAGATTGAGAAAACTAGGTTTTCGACCTCACTCTCATTCAATCATAATACTACATATAGTCATCAGACCCAAAAAATAGTCTTTAGGGTTTGTAATGTTGAGGACTCTATAGATGTGATCTAAAATTTAAAATTTTTACTTATGGTCTTCATGACCTATTAAATCTCTTCATATTCTCATTTGAGTCTAATGAGTAGGGGAGATTCCCTCTATTTTATCTTAGATAGAGGGCACTCTACAAGCATCCTAACATGTAAATTGAGTATATAGCTAGTGAAAAGGTAAAATACAAAGTCTTAAATGCAATATTAAATGATGTATGGAGTTTTAATTAACTTTAATAAATGGATAATAGGTTTCATATTCACTATGGTACTCACAGATAGTCAGATTTCACAAATACATAGTTTAGGCCTATTAGGCTTTGAAATAGGCCTAAATCCTTAAGAACTTAACTTGATTCATATGACCATGAGAACCTTTAGATTAATTTTATATATGTAAACATAGATTATAATGTGGATTATATACATCAATTTTTAGAGAGAATCACAAAATTGGTCATTTTGGACTAAATTCCTATCATGGGTACCCAAAATGTAGTCAAGAGCTCAAGAGGCCATCTTCTTATGCTCATATATGTATGAACCAGCTACATGGTGCCTCAATAACTTGGGAATAGTTTTTTGGGGTCTTATACTCCAATTTTTTTGAATTGGTTCAGTATTTAAATGTCTAACCTATATAAATCATCATTAAGAAATAAAACATCCAAAAAAACCCTCCTGAAACACTTGCTTGAACTTGGTGAAGAAGAAATGAATTTATATGCATCTAAAAGAGGTCAAATGGTATATAATATTATTTTAAAATTTTTATAACTCTCCTAGGGTCCTCATCACCTAGTTGATCTGTACCATCACTTGTATAGATAGGCCAAAATCTAGGTTTTTTTTAGGTTTTGAGGTGAATTATAGGTACAAAAGAGAATTGGTAGATGAAAGACACTTAGGGAGGTGTTTAGTGAATTTTTATAACTCCCTATACTCATCTCTCATCCTAGTGAAGCATGAAAATTTGTTTGCTAATCCATTCATTGTAGGTAGTCTGAATAAACACAACGAGAAGATAATGTGCTGCCTAGTGTGATAGTGAGAGAGGTGACTTTGAATATTTTGAGGTCTATTTTATAGAAAAAAGGACAAATATGTTATGAAAAAATTTCATACATTCCTTCAATTAATTTTTTTGAGTGACTACAAGTCACTTAGGTAAGAAGTGTGAAGGCCTAGCGCTAAAAAGGTCATGACTGGATGCAAACAGTGAATGACAAGTGACAAAGGGGAAATCATTAATTGAAGGGCATAAATGAATGTTACAAATTTTTTTTACAACCTCCTATGTTAGGACATATGTTTCAATTAGTCAAGTGACTCTTCATCATCAACACAGTTGTAAGAAAAACATGAAGATTCTCTATGTCAAATTGAGGGAAGATGTCATGCTTCAGATGGACACTTGTCTAAGATCAGTTCTTGACCTATTCTCCAATTCATTCTCTTGAATTATAACTATTTATCATAATTTGACACTTGTCCTTGTGATCCTTCCACTTCTCTTCTTCTTTCTCATATTTTATGCTCTATATATGCAATCTTTTATGGATTTGTATGGATCCATAATTGGTATGGTGAAACCCTGCTAGTTTTGACATCTTATTTCCCTTTGAATAAAGTTTCTTGAATTTGATTCATTCTATAAAATATCTTTCCTCTGTGTGTTAATTGGTTTATGTGGTTGATAAGTGATGAATATGTTTTCATTGCTTCCACTCTACTCTTGCATGTTTTGTGTAAGAGATATCACTTCTAATAGGTTTCATAAAGTGTATGTGTTTGTTAAGTATGTATTGAAGTGTGAGAAAGACTAGTAGTGTCTATTATCAAATCTTGTTTTTACCCACCTCTATATATGTATATGAATCTACCTTTATGATAAATATTTATACTAGAAAGACATAGAGTTAAGGTCAGTTTTAGTAGTCTCCTTTCTTAGTGCAAATGCGAGTGTGTTGTGTGGACTTATATCTAGTGTATCAAACTCATTGGTTTAGGTTAATTTATATTTACTTATTCCCTTTTAACTTCCAATAGTTATTATCCTAGTGTAGTGTGTGATTTTAAATATAAATATAGATTAAGGGAATTGACCCTTTCAAACCTAGAGATTTATATCTTGTAATAGCTTGCCTATGAAGAGATATTGTTCTATGTTATCCAAAATTTGAGAAGGTTAGCTTTAATTATATAAGGTGAAAATTTAGGATACAACACAAATGATTTATAAATCATGTGTTTACAATATTTATCTCATATTTGCCACCAAAAACACAATTGCATGTATTTTAAATTGAAACTTTAAACTAGACTACATGCTTCAAATATGACACCAAAAACCAAACTGCATACCTAAATTTTTTTATCAAACTAATCTACACCATTTAAAATATACACTAGAGATGAGAAGCAATGAAAAACTTACCTGTTTCTACAAGTTATCACTGCAAGTTACTAAAATTTCTCATAACTTTAAGAATTCCACTTCCAAAATTCCACTTCTACTCTAAGATTGTCAACAATGACAATCAACTAAATGAAAATCCTTTTGTATTGTTTTGAGCTACAATAACTACCTACACTACATGTCCCAACCACATTCTATGTCAAATTTGTCAGTATCTTATTTCCAACCAAATTATCTCTTTAGCATTTTGACAAATTTAGTCATTACCAAAACCTCTACCAAATTATTTGATAATTTCTTTTTGATGATGCACGTATTTCAATCTTAAATTCCATAAATTTTGTAAGATTTGAAACAAATCCCAACTTATTCACCATATCACTAAACATTGAATTCACACAACCTATCATCAATAATGATACCAAACCAAAGTTTTGAACCCATAGTCAATCATTAAAGACTTAGTCATTTAAGTTCCATTCTACCACCCTAGGTTTATTACCACTTCACATAGGTCAGATAGTATTTAATCCATAGATAATTATCCCAATAAATCAACATTTATCCTTATTATCAAAATAATCTTTAAGTCTAAAGATATTTAAACCTCTTTAAAATGTAAAACATTACTATCAAAATGCATATATGAGTCCTTAACACTTAACCTTTATATCCTAAGTTATAACAATTTAGGTGTTAATACAAATAAAACCTTAAAACATTGCAAATTAGTTCAATATAAATAATCTTAACCTATATTTAGAATTTAACATTATTTAAAATAAATAATGATAATTACCATTATTCAACATAAACTTAGATGATCAACAATATCACTTATCAATCAACCTATGTATCTAAACATGACTAATCACAACCTTGATAAAAAGATTGATCAAAACTATTGTACTCATATGATTAAAGAATTGTTCCTATGTCAATTCATATACTTATATTTTCATTTAATCCATTAAATGCTTTATAAACCACTTAAAATGTAGAGTAACACTTTCACCAAATGCAAAGGTTATAATAAACATTCATATTAATAATGCATATTCAAATGATGTAATGAATTAGGACCCCTAGATAATATTTTTAAATATTAGGACAAAATTAGTCAATATGACATAATCAATTTAAAACTCATGGATTTAGAAACAAAAAAGAGGTGGTGTCAAAAATAGGCTCAACAATGACAACCTTACTAGATGATTTCAAAATAAAATGAGGTAACAAAAATTTCTATGAAGAACAAAGCACCTAAGAGTGAGATCTAGATAAATCATTTCTCAGGAAGCTAAATGAAATGCATTTAATAATAAATTATTTTAATGGATGAAGTGTTTAATTAGTGTGGTATAAAAAAATGATTGATTAGATAGGAATTTCAGGCTAGATAAACAATCAAATAAAAATGTATTAAACACAAAATCTAAATACAAGTATTGATTTAAGCACATTAATAACTAGCTTAATTTCATTTATAAAGCAAAATCTGAATTATGTCATGTAAACCATCTTAACATTGATTGTATATTAACATAAATACAATAGTCTCCATGTACTTTCCTTTTACACTAATGAATATGTTGTTGATGTAACCATAATTGATCCAATCAAAGAATACAACAAATAAAAAGGAAAACACAAACCAAAAGAAAACAATGCAAAATAAAGAAAACCAAAATAAAAAAATAAATAAAATAGTTATTGATGAAATAATTTCAAATGATGTCCATTAACTGAATAACATAGCCAATTTTCTTTTATGTCTTGTATGTGAAAAATATATTTCCCAAGTATAGAAGCAATATTATATGGTCCCAATCAAAGTGAATCAAATTTATGATGCTTACCTGGATCTTCATGGGCTTTATTTTAATAAAGTACAAGATCTCCAAATTTAAATGTTTTTATAGAAACCTTTTTATCAAAAAACTTATTTAAGTTTATTTTAGCTTCTTACAACTTTTGCAAATTAGTATTCTTACATTCATCTAAAGCAGCTAAATCACTAATATTTTCTCAATTAAATTTATATCCTCTGATAAACATTACAAGATAGTATGAGTAGATGATATTTGTAGCTCTATAGTTAAAGTGGCTTCAAAATGATAAGTTAGCATGAAAGGATAATATCTACTAGTTTCCTTAAAAATTATACGATCAACTCGTAATTCCTCAAAAATATTACGATGTCAATTTCTTTTATTTTTACAAACTATTATTTTCATAATAGAAATCATATTTTTATTCGTATATTTAATTTGTCTATTCTCTTAAGGGTAATATTTAAATGAATGACTATAAATAATAGAATATTTTCCTAAAAATTATAAATATTCACTTGAAATAAATTAAATATTATTATCTAAAATAATCTTATCAGGTACGCTAAATATAGAAAATATTTGGCTTTCAAAGAATTAAATAACTTCTAATGTAGCATAATTTTTTTTAAATTTTTGCTTCAAGTCATTTTGTAAAATAATCAGTTGTAATTAGTGTATATCTATGCCTCACAAAGTAAAGATGATGAATATTTGATATAAAATCAATTCCCCATTTAGTGATTAGCTTTTTAAGAATTATAAGATTCAAAGTCATTGCTAGTAATTTATCCCTACCAATAAATAATTGATAAGGCATGGAAGATCATACCAACTTATAAGCATCTTGAAATAATGTAGACCAATAATAATTTGCACTTAAAATTTTATAAGTTATAGTTTTTGTAGCATAATGACCAACACAACTACCTTTGTGAAACCCCCTAAGTACCTTCCGAATTTGATCACGAGTAAGACATCTTAGTAAAACTCAATCATAGTTTCTATAAAACAAAAAAATTTCAAGCTAGTATAATTTTAAGGATTGCAATCATAATGATATCCTTTGTCTTTCATCTAAATTTTCAAGGCAAGCCTAATTTTGAAAATCATATACAAGATCATGGTAATAATCACCTTAAGCTATTAAATAGTCTCAATCATTCTTTTCAAACCCAAACTTAGAGGTTTTTGAAAAATAATAAACCTTTAGAACTGAAAATGAGATTTTACATTTAATGAATCATCATATTAAACATTAATATTAGAAGAATAATTTTCAACCAAATGTTTTTCTAATTTATTTTCTTTAATTATTTTTTAAATTTCAAATTCAAGGTCAAACTCTTGGATTCTTGAAATTTAGTTTTCCAACCTCCCTTGAATATTAGGTTTTTTTTAAAAGTTAAAATTAAAAAAGGTACTTTAGATCTTACAATAACTTTATTTTCTATCAATATGAAGAAATTGAAATTAATGAAGAAATAAAAGATGATTTTTTTCAACAATAAGATACCTAATTTTTGTATCTTTTAAAACTTGACTCATATATCTAATGAGTTTTCCATCATTATTTTTATCTTGTTGTGTTTTCACAACACCTATGGATTTTTATCTTTCATTAACATAAAGAATAAAAGACTTACAAAAATAAGGTTTAGCAAGCACAAGTGCATTTGAAATAGCATTTTTAACATTTTTAAAAAAAGAATTATCTTCTTCATTCCACATATATAACTGGTTTTTCTAAAATAAAATATGTAAAGGATTTGATTTATCAACAAAATCTGATATAAATTGATGCATGAAATTGATTTTGCAACTTGTTATAGAATTTGATTGATACTTGGAAGAGGAAAATTATCATTTAAAATAACCTTATTAAGGTCTATAAAGTCTACTTAAAGTATGATATATTCATTTTTTTACACATAGGTAATAGATTAGCTACCCATTCAAAATATCTTATACGAAAAATCACACCACCATCAATCATTTTATCAAGCTCGTTGTTGATGGTGTCTTCTAGTAAAGAGCTTATCCTTCATATTTTATACTATCAAGATTAATAGGAATATCATATTTTATACAATTAGTATCATACTCTTTTAAATATTTATTAGACTAGCTAAAAATATCAATGAATTCTTTAATAAATTTTACCTTCTCATCCGGATTATATTGTATTCTCAAATAAACAAACTTGAGTTCTTCATCAATTTTAAGATTTATTGGGATGGTCTTTCCAATTATTCTCTTATAATTTTATTCTATATGTGAGATGTAGGTTGATCATGTGGATTAAACATGGACTCCAAACTCATCAAACTAGTTGGTAACTTATCAGTATTCAACTATAAATAGTCTCTACAATGAAGAACATAATCATCACTATCAAAATAATTAACTTTAATAAAGGCATCAATATGTTCATCGTAGTAAAAAATAATCTAATTTTTATTTAAATTAAGAATTTTGGGTCTAAAAATATATAAAATTGGAAACTCAATAACAAGTTCTATATCACTCATACTAAGATTAGAAACAAAAATGGTGAGTTTATCAGTGCATATATTAAATTTTCTAAGAATATGGGTAATATTAAAAGATTAAAAAATTTCATGTAAGGACCAATTCTTTTGATTATATTGATGTCAGTGTTTGGCTTTTGTTAGAAAATTTCCTTACCTATCTAATAACCAATTCAAAATATCCAAAAAATTCTAATTATTTAACATTCAATTCTATAGCCTTTTCAAAATGAAAAAAATATGGCTTCAAATTCTACTTTATTATTTGTAGTATCAAAAGACAATTTTTAGGCATAATAAAACATATTATCTATAGGATAAATGAGATAAATTAATGCACCACTTCCAACTTGTGAACAAACACCATCAATATACAAAGTCCATAAATTATTTTTGAAAAAGATATCTTTTTGTTGTTGCTTAGGTTCATCAAGGGCTAGTAACTAGTCTATACCAATTTTGGTTTCAACATAAGCAATTGTTGGTGGTATATAATCAATAAGATTACTAGACCAATCTTCTCTTTGAATGAGTGAAATATTATTCTTAATTATAACTCAAGTAGTGTATTTTTAAATAAATGCCCTAGTTTCTTTAGACCAATCTCTACCCAAAAGCATTCCATAATTGCTTGGTATATCTATAAATTGAAAATTAGCCATAAATATTATTATTTCATCTTTTGAAACTTTAATCATAATATCTCTAAATTTATCACAACTTTTTGTTTGATGTGAATCAAAACCTATGAGTTTTATATTATAAATTTCATAATAAGTACCCAATTGATCAATGATAAATTTTGAAATAATATTTTTAGATGCACCTATATCTAAAATGTATTTATGTATGACTTTATCAACAATTTTGATATATATATATATATATATATATATATATATATATATATATATATATATATATATATATATATATATATATAGAAAGGTGGTCTGTAATATGTAGGAGGATCATATATCTTAGTAAAAATTGTTGATTGATTTTATTCATTATTTTCTTTTTCCTCCTTAAATCCTAAAACATCTTTAGAATTTGGATTTTTAATGACTTCATTAATTTTGTCAAGCTATCTAGGCAAATTGGCAACTTGAAATAATGAAAATGATGATTTTATGGAAGATAAATCATCAATGATATTATAATATCGTACGTTTGAATTATGAATATTTATATATATTTTTAGGATTATATGAATTATATTATGAGTTATTAAAACTTGTTAATAAAAGATCATTATATTTAAAATTTGTAGCGGCATTGTCTGATGAATTATTCTATATATTCTTACATTTATCTTGATTTTGAGTAAAATTTTGATTATTTTTAGTTGTATTAGAATAATTCTTTTGTCTAGTATTAACAACATAAGTATTTTTGGTTTTAATGTGATCCAAATATTTACTAATCCTATACATAACTATCTTATCATCTAGATCAATTGTAAGACTCTCATTTCCTTGAACATATCTTTTAAATTTTTGAATAGCTATGTAAGAATTTCGATCATGATCTAGTTCACAAACATTGTAATAAAGAACCTTTTATTCAATTTTATTTTTTTGAGAAAATGATGACTTACTTGATGAAGATGCCATATCATTTAATTACTGATTGATGACCACCAACTCATTATTAATATTATGAATAGATTTTAAAAGTCTTGCATTATCTGAATTTACACCAGAGCTTCCATAAAACTTAGGAATTTTGATTCCCTTTAGTGAAGGTAAATTAAATAGATGAGCACTAATATTGATTAGATTTTCATAAATCCAGGAATTGACTAAAGGCTATACAATGTCTTCATCTAAATAATTTTATTAATCAGTTACTTTAGCTTGATTTATGTTATTTTGAAGGCATGGAATCAAATATCAAACCCTCTGTTGCTATAATTGCTCATCCTCCATCTAAATTTTCAACTATTTTAATCACTTGATCAAACTAATCAAGAGGATCAATAAAATCTTTAGGATAAAATGAATCTAAAATAAAATGAATTATAGGTTGAAGATTAACATGTAAAAAAAATTTAGTCTCAAGTCTAATTCTGTGATTATTTTTTTGAATATGAATATGAGTTTCACATGTAAGACTTGCATTAACATCACTAATTTATACTTATTATAATTCTTCATTAAGTACTTCGATAATATGAAATAAACCCTGAGGTTTATTTTACCAAGTAAAATAATTCAAACTAGAAGTAATGTTGACCTAATCTTTGAAACTATTAACTAATGGTTGAATAATAGAGTGTGGACCTCCAATGGTCATAAGAAATGTAAAATAAAATAGATAAAAAAAGAAAAAAAATTAAAATGATCCCTAGTAGAGTCACCAAATTTGTTGATAATTTAAATTATTACATCAATGAATCATCCCTTTCACCTATCGTGAAGGTTAAATTGGAATCATACAATTCTAATAGTAAATGTTGAATAGGTTATAAAAGGATCTAAAAGATGCATACGAGGTTTTAAATGTTATTTTAAATAATAAGTATACCAAAAACTAGGCCATACTTCAATATATTTCAGAAATTAATGTTCTCTTTAAATCTAAAGGAAATAAATATAAATATATAATCAATCTTATCTGATAGATAATATTTATAATTAAGATAATCTCTTGAAAGAAATATTTTTATTCCTTATAATATTTTTTATTCACTCAAATGTCTTTAAACTTCACATGATACATCAGAAAATATTAAAAGAAAAGAAACACAAAGACCTAAAAGATAAAATAAAATATTACAATGAAAGATAAAAAAATAAATCAAAATACAATCAACACAATCACACAAGAAACTAAAACTAAACAATTAGAAAGTAATAAATTAGAAACTAAACAAACTAAAATCCAAACCTAAAACTAAAACAAATTTAAGAATATACTTCAACTAATAAACAACAATCTAATACTTGAATCAATCTAATGTAAATAGAAAAATATAAAAACTTAATTCTATTTTAACCATTAATCTAAATCTAAACAAATAAATAAATGAATGAATTGATTAAAAAATAAAACTAATATCTAAACCAAAATAAATAAACTTAACAAAATAATTAACTATTTAAGAAGGATTTAAGAATTTTAAAAAACATATGAATTTAGATTAAACAAAGGCTAAAAGTTAATAAGAGAAGCTAATTAATCTAATCAAAATAATTACTAGATTTAATGATAAGTGAAATAAATAAGAAAATAAATAATAAATAAAAAGAGATTATGAGTCTACAAAGAGAGTCATCTTAGAAAAAAATGAAATGAATTTTTATTGAGAAATAAAATATTCGATACATAAATCTTTGATATAATAACCAAAACAAACTAAATAGATTAACAACATGTCATTTATACTAAATTATTTATCAGTATTCAAGGCAATTATTTTATATTTTACTCATATGACTACAAATATGCAATCATCAAAAGATGTTAAACTTAACATCTTTCATATAATCGATTTATAATCTAAACAATGAAATCTAGATATACCTATGCTAATTAAGCATATAACTTAATCATCAAAGAATGTGTCCTTGACTTATCTACAAAAGTTATTTTATCTCAGAGATGTTAAATAGAAAGAAGTATTATGATAAACTTTGAAGCAAATTAGAGTCTTAAAAAACACCTATGTAATATTTCTCTCTTTCAAATGTCACTTTGATCTTCTTTTATAATCTTCCTCTCAAGAGATGTTTGATAAATAAATTATAACTAACCTTAGTTAGTTATTACTTAAGAGATAATTGACTTTAATTAAGTCAATTAAATTTCAATTATAACTTAACTTGATGTAATTAAAAAAAACTTAAGATCAATATAAATATTTAATAGACTAAGGGGATAGACTTTAACTAGATGGGGGGCCATAGACATCACATCTAAATAAAACTATCGTACAAAAATATTAAAAACAACCTAAACTATTTGAATGAAAATTGCAATATCTAACATTTATCCATATGCATTATATAAAAGTTCATATATTTTTTATGTCAAAAAACAACTATCTAAAATGTTTTAAAATACCATCAAACCATTGTATAGCCATTTTCAAATAAGTTTTAAACAATATTTAAAACATATAAAGTATCTAAAAATGTATCATCATATTAGAATTAAACCTTACTAAACATCTTATTCCTCATCAAAATCTAAAATCATTTCTATCAATAGATAACCTTTATCGATCAAATAATCTATGTAGCTCATGGTGGTAGGTGGAAACCTAATTAGCTTGATATCATCCTCATTGTCTTCATCATCCAATTCCATCTTAACCTTATTTACCATTTTAGATATGGTAGATGATGTTAAAGGACTAATTTCTTGTCTTTTACAGTAAAGATACACTATCCTTTCTTTTTATAGCAAGTGATGAGGAAAATCCACAAATCTCAATCTTGAACAAGTTTCAATAGGGTTCACAGGTTTAGGTGATGGTCTTTTATAATTTAATGGCTCTAGGGCATGAGAATGAAACTTAGTAACTTGTTGTAGGCTATTTTTAGCCAATTTGTCATGATATTGAGGTGAATGATGAGAAACTAAGTTATATTTGTATTACAGGGCTATTTGCATTTGTTATGTTGAACTAATTAGATTTTCATGTTCATGAGAATGAGTTCTCTAATATGGTCTCCTCAAACCTTGATTTCTTCTATTATTTATAGGATTAAATTTCAAAGCATCCAAAACATCTCAAAAAGTGGGATTTTAAGAATCAAAGTGAATAAACATCCTAATTCATCTATTAAAGGGTCTATAAAGTTTCTTCTAGGTCTTCTAGCTCTAGAAGATTAGATTTTAAAAGCAAAACTATGAGAAGATGAATATTATCTATTCCATGTTTGGTTAGTCCTCCAAACATTATCATGAGAATTATTTCAGGTAGGAGGTGTCCACCCAAATATTTTTGAAAAAAATGAAAGTAATCAAACCTTGATTACCTTCTTGCAAAAATATTCTCAACCATATGTAAAGTTACATCATAGATTTTAGTAAATTGATTGAAATTTAAAACATTATTTCATCAACATAGTCTGAAAAATGACAAAGAGTGTCCTTATGAAATCAAAATAAAAAATATATATCTGTAAACTTTTTAAATAAATAACATTATCCTGATAAGTGACCAAATATTCATTCAAAATAAATTAACAGTGCTAAAAAACCAACTGATATACAATCTATTTAAACCACTAGTTTTCCTTTTGAAACTGATATCAAATAATATTGCTAACTAATTAAAAGTATAATAATAAACTAACCAAATCTCAATGTTATTAAATGAAGAATAAATTTACTGGTCAACTTGATAACCAAACTGAGTCATTGATTATTTCAACCTTAAATGTTTACTAACTTTATATGGAAACCATAATATTTTAGGTAAGTAATATTTATTATTTCAAAACCTTTATACAAATTTTAATCAATCATTTAAAAGCCTATATGATATCAATATTTAAAAAATAAAATCCAAGTTATTCACACAAAAAGCCTTGTCACATTGATTTGCCATCAAAATCTACCATAGCAAAAAGAACTTAAAATCCCAATATTAACATGCAACATCAAAGAATCATATTTAAATTGCATAGATATATCCAAAAAAACCAACAAAACTATCATATCAAAACTAAGTTCCAAACATCTCTTTGAAGTAATCTAACATTTAGAACCCAAAAAGATCATTATTCATCTTTCGTAAAGATTTCCAAGTAGACAGACAAGAACTTCATATCATCAATAGGTTTTCAACTTATCAATATGAAAATAATTTATATCTTTGAAACATGACTCATTCACAAAACTCTATTTTATTCAACCTCAACCAAATAAAATGTTCCATGTTTCTGAATTAGGAAATAGCAAATGACACATATTTTGATGATATATGAGGCATTTAAGTGTATAAAATGCACATAAAAACTCCAATAGTGATCAAAACATGTCAATAAATACTTTTTATAAAATTTCCATAAATATTCCCAATCAAAACCAAAGAATATACCAAATCTGAGAAGCAAGACAAACATATGACACATATTTTATCTAGTATATGCCTACTATCAATTTTTTTTGTAAAACTAGGAAAACAGACACCAAATCACAACACTGACCAAACCAAAACAATAAAGGACTTTCAAATTGAATGGATATAATCATTTGAAGTCAATACATACAAATAACCACTTTTATATCATAAAATCAACAAAATTGTTATATTGACTTGCCCAAAATCCAATATCAACAAGCGCTGACCTACACTTTCAAAACACTATCTCATTTTCACTGTTAATCAATTAAAAACCAAAAATATGCCAAGCATAGAAGACTATAGCTAAAACTCATCAAATATATACTAACTCAAGTATCACTTCATGTACTACACACACACACACACACACACACACACACACACATATATATATATATGTATATATATATGTATATATATATATATGTATGTATATATATATATATATATATATATATATATGTATATATATATATGTATATAGATATATATGTATAGATATATATGTATGTATATATATGTATGTATATATATGTATATATATGTATATATGTATATACATATATGTATATATATGTATATACATATATGTATATACATATATGTATGTATGTATATATATATATATATACATACATATATATATGTGTATATGTATATATATATATATACATACACACACATATATATACACATATATTTATATATATACATATATATATATATATATATGCATGCATATATATATGCATATATATATGTATGTATGTACATACATACATACATACATACATACATACATATATATATATATATATATATATATATACACACATACATATATATATATATATATATATATATATATATATATGCATGCATATATATATATATATATATATATATGTATATATATATATATGTATGTATATATATATATGTATATCTATATGTATATATATATATGTATGTATGTATGTATGTATGTATGTATGTATGTATGTATGTATACATATATATATATATATATATATATATATATATATATACATATAGATATACATATATATATATACATACACATATATATATATATATACATATATATATATATATTTGTATATATATATGTATATATATATATATATATATAAACATATATATATATATATATATATATATACATATATATATATATATACACATATATATATATATATATATATCCATATACATATATATACATATATATATATATACATTGTCTTTAAAAAGAAATAAATAATACACTATCAAAGTTTATACTTTATCAAATTTGCATTAGAGAGGAAACACCTCTCTATCAGAAATAAACACAACTCTATAACATATCTCAAACAATTATTATTTATGTGCATTACAAACTATTAGTTATCGACCACTATCAATTAACTTGTTGTATACTCTAATATCAACAAAACAAATAATTTACAATGTGTGTGTTCACAATTTGTTTTCATATTTTCCACCAAAAACCAAATTGCATGCCTTTCAAACTGAAACTTTAAACCAAACTGCGTACTTCAAATATGAACACAAAAAATCAAATTTTGTGCCTAAAATATTTATCAAAATAATATTCACCATTTGAAATATACACTACATATGATAAGTAATGAAAAGCTTACCTGATTATGTAAGTTATCTCTGCAAGTTACTGAAACCTCTCATAACTTCAAGATTTCTAATTCCAAAATTTTGCTTCCTCTTCAAGATTGTCAAGAATGATAATAAACTAAATGAAAATCCTTTTCTATGGTTAGGAACTGAACTAATTGACCACCTTATAGGCTCCAACCACATTAGATTCCATGTTTATTAGTATTTTACTTCCAACCAAATTAGCTCTTTAGCATTTTGACAAATTCAATCATTACCAAAACTTCTACCAAACTATCTGCTAATTTACTTTTGATGATGCACATACTTTAGGCTTTAATGCCTTAAATTTCATAGTATTTGAAACAAATCCCAACTTATTCACCATATTCCTAAACATTAAATTCACAAAACCTACCATTTAGAATGATACCAAACCAAAGTTTTAAAACCATAGTCAATCATTTCACACTTAGTCATTTAGGTTCCATTCTACCACCCTAGGTTTATTACCACTTCACATAAGTTGGCTAATATTTAATCCCTAGATAATTATCTCAATCAATCAACATTTATCCTTAGTAGTTAAATCATCTTTAAGTCTAATGATATTTGAAACTATTTAAAATGTACAACATTACTATCAAAATACATTTATGGATCCTTTACACTTAACATTTAGTTCTTAGGTAAGAAACATTTAGGTTTTAATGTAAATAAAACATTACAACATTTCATCTTGATTCAATATAAATAATGTTAACCTATATTTAAACTTTAACATTATTTAAAATAGATAATTTTAATTACCATTATTCAACATAGACTTTGATGATAGACAATACCACTTATCAATCGACCTGTGCATCCAACCATGACTGATCACAACCTTGATCACAAATTTGATCAGTAATATTATACTCATATGATTCATATGATCAAAGAAATGTTTCCATGCCAATTCATGTAATTGCTTATTTTTTCATTAAATCCATTAAATGATTTTGAAACCATTTAAAATTAAGACTAACACTTTCACCAAATGTAAAGGTCATAATAAACATTCATCATAATAATGCATATTCAAATGATGCAATGAACTAGGACCCCTAGTTAGAAATTTTAAATGTTATAATAAAAGTCATCAATATGACATAATCAATTTAAAACACTTGGATTTAGAAAGGAAGATATGCTTAATATGATATATGATCTAGTTTGATAGAGAACCCTTGTTTGTGGTGTCCCAATAAAACATTGTCTTTTAGGATCAAAAAATTGCAAAAGGCGTCATCATTCTCAAATTCATCTAAAGGCACTATGGATTCTTGTTGGTCCCAATCTAGAAGTTGAGGATGATAAAGGGTAAGTGGGGAATGTGATATTAATTTCATGATGGTGAAAATGATATATGGTTCGAATAAGTAAGTACTAGCAAGTTTTTTCTATATGCTATGATCAGACTTTGCTTCACTACTAGCATCATCATCACTAGTCATTGGCATACGAACATAAATAAGATATATGGGGTCACCCCCATGTAGTTTAAATCTGATACCATGAGTTTCTTTATATCTAGTCATATAAATGGGCTCATGAGTACCCTAATGATTTTCCCCCAGGCCTCTACCTTCATACTCTTGGTTATCCATAATCTTACTAGGTATGGTATACTTTGTAATGGAGTAGCAATCAACTAATTTTTCATCATATAACTAGGAATCATCATTAGAAAAAGGGTCATTTTCTTGGATACTTGTAAGTTTGAAAATAACAAGTATGGGGCTATGAATATTTCATTTTACCTAACGTCACCATTCCATACAAACTCGATTAGCTTTAGGCCTTCTATAAGTGTTGGGATTTTTTGGAAGCTTAGCTATGTGGAATGTGCCATGGGTAAAATACTCTCCTAGATCATTGTCTAAAATGGTAAAAATGATTATACTTTTCAATAGGAGTCATATGTGAAGATGAGGAAAGGCTATCAAGGTCTATGCAATTGGCCTCTAATAATTCAACAAGTATATATTTATATTTATCCATCTTTGGTATTGGGTATAGACCAAAATAGTAATTATAGCTTTCATATTTGGCCTCCAAATGCTTGAAGTGTTCATATGGCTGTAAATATCCATAGATAGTGACCTCCATCCCAAAGTGAGGAAAATTGATACACTAGTGTAATGTTGAAATAATTACATGGATTCATGTAGCCATGGTCTACCCAAAAGATAATTATTAGATCAATCACATGGCAAAGTGTATCATGAGTTAAAGGCCTAAGGATCACTAGAAAATTAATAGTTCCTTAAAATTCTCGCTCTTCATTATCATAAGCCTTGATAGTAATAATCTTTGGTTGAAGATTAGCTGTAGTATATCCTAAATTCTTGATTAGCTTCGAAAACATAATATTATGGCCCAATCCATTATCTATGAGGACACATTTGACATTGTGTCACAATATAAAAACTTCAATATATAATGGCTTATTATGAAGAGGGCCAAATGATGACATATCACTTTGGTCGAAGGTCAATTATTGGCCTAGGGATAGGTGTCTAACAAAAGCTTGAAACATGTCTGATATAATGTCATTTGGCACTTAAGATTAGCCTAGGAGTTTTATAAGGATATTCTTATGGATGGTAGATGTACGTAACAAATCAAGAATAGAGATTTTTGTGGGTATTTTTTGGAGTTGTTACACAATGCCATATGTTATTTCCTTAATTGTAGTAATTGGTTTACTCTTACTCAGCATAGTGGGTTGGATTGACTCATTGGTAGGTGGTTGTAGGTTTGGTATGGTGATTTTAGACCACTAAGTTGTGATTGAATAATCTATATTGGGTACATGATCATCATAACTAGAAAATGATGAATATGGGATAGAGAGTGTAATTATTGATTACCAGTGTGCTTGGATGTAATCACGGGGAAATGAAGAGTTATTAACATAAGGTCCTGAGATTTGAATCCTTTGTTATTGTTGTGTTTGGCTATAGTCATAGGTCAAGGAAGTATTACTAACACTGGTAGGTTGATTGACATTATTAGGCAATGGTCTTGATCTATTAGAATTCACTCTATGATTGATGGTAATAATATAAACATGCCCACCTATAATAAGACCTATGAATTTATTATAGTCATGTGAAACTGCATGATAAGTCTAGTGATTATTGGGGTTAATTTGGCCTTGGTTCCTTCCATTTTAGGGCTGACATTATTATTATTATTATTATTATTGTTATTGATACTATTATTATTGGTGTTGTTATTTTGGTTGTGATCTTCATTGTTGATATTGATGATTAATATTTTTATTTTGTGGAAAAGAATTTTGGTAAATAACTAGGTTTTTCTTGGAAGTAGATTCTATTATCTAACTGGATCTATATATTTTCCAACATATTCTCAATGAGGTGATTTAATTTCACATAATGGAATATAGAATGTCCATGAACATGATATTATTCATATAACTCATGCTCTTTATAACAATATGGATAAGGTATTCCCTTAGGAAAATGTTTGGGAATCAATTAATTAATCATATTTTCCATGACTAGTTGGTGAAACACTACTTCAATAAGCTCACAATGGTTGATGAAGAATCTCAGAGTGGGTATTATTATTGGAGGAGGGATTTTTAGAGGTGGTGGATGTAGAATTTGAGGAGACACCCTTGAATGGGGCATAATTTTTGCTTGTTGGATAGGCTACATTTATGAAATAAGCTACATTTACAACATAAGTTGAGCAGATAGTATTTACACCATTTGAACATGATGTGATTCAATTACTCCATTACCAAAATTAATTTTTTGTGGTTTTATGGTTTGGGGTTTCCATACTTATTAGCTTGACTAGGTTCATACATTTATACTTGTATTGGGCTAAGGTTCTAACTTGGACTTAAATTTTGGTTTGAAGAAGACAACTTGATAATTCCCTTGCTGATACCTTTTTTATCTATATGCCTTTCTCTATGATCTGTTTGAATGTGTGAGCACACTAAAGCTCTAAGTGATAATATATTTCATTGTGAAAATATTTGATAAACATAATTTCCAATTTTTTATCTGGAAGGTTATGGGTGAAGTGTGTAGCAAGCACTCTCCATCATTGTAAATATCTTATAAATCTCTCATCAAATCTATTCTTGGCCTAACTCAAATCTACATTTTAAATATCATGATCGATATTTTAGGAGAAATGTTTTACAAAATTATCTAAAAGATCATCAAAGTTATATATCAATTTTTTTAGCAACTTAAGAAACCACTATAAAGCCTATCCACCTAGACTTTGAGGAAGGGGAACAACGAGGTTGATGTCACTATAGTCTGTTAGATTTAAAGCAATAAAAAATATTTAAAATGATCTCTAATGTCTCATTTACCCTTGTACTTATCAAATTTATGTGGCTCATATCTTGGAGGAAATGATATCTGAAGAAACTCCATGTTAAATGGGTATGAACACACATCATCCATTTTGAACTTCTTGGTCTACTTTCCTATTTGAATAGCTATAATTGAACATTTCATCTATTTTAGTTCTTAGGCTAAGAAACATGATGGCACATTTGGTTGTGGTTATGTTTGGGTGGTCAAAGGTATATTACCTTGACCAGGGTATAATGGGGTAATAGACTATTGAGAAAAATTGGTTTCATGGACCAAGTGACCAGGAATACACACCTATGCATTAATATTAGGTCACTAATGTTGCATGTACTTTTATTAAATATTATGTTTTAGATTATTAATATGCTCTTGATTTTTGGGGAATCTATTTTATAATGGAATTATGTGTCTTTGTGGAAGGTACTATGCCTACTAAGTTTGGGGAAGAATTTACTACTAACCAGTCAAACCTAGCTATATAAATGGTATTTACTATTGACTAAGGCCCTATCTTTGAATATGTGGCACATGTTGGGTAAAATGTAACAATTTCCTAATATGTACTTGCTAGACATTAGCACCTCTTTTTTAAATGAACACATGTTGTGAACTAGATGTTTTTTGGGTGTTTGGTATTTATTTTTGACCAATAAGAACACATTGTTGAGTAGACAATGTTTTTTACTATTAAGTTATAATGGTTTATGACTACTGAGGTACATTCATTGCTTTCTATTGAGTTGTAACATTTATTTCCACCTATTGATGTGGCATAATGTTTTTCCTTTTCTGAGATCATAAATTGGTCTGTGTTTTTTACCACAAAATATTAGCCATCACTTGTTGAGGTAGGATAACATTCATCACTTGTTGAGGTAAAACATTGGTTATCACTTGATTATTTATCCCTTATTATTATTTACTAAAATAAGTTGTTGGTTGAGGAGTGGAAGTAACCTATTGTGGTTAGGACCTAAGCATTCCTACCCCTATTATTTTATGCCACTCATGTTATTAGCAAGATACATTTATTATTAAAAATTATTTGGTAGTGCATTTACCCACCTTGGCATGATTTAGTAGACACTTATGTGATATCCACTGCCTTTGGCACATGGTCTTAAGTAGAAGCCAAATTCACTTATTCAATAAATGGGACATTAAACATTTTGCATATTGAATTACTTTTTTAAAATGGGTCCACACCTAGATTAGAATGACCCAATGAATCAATTGACATTCCTATTGAAGGAGTTAACTCTATAGGTGGGGTATTTGATATGGCTAGAGTGGTGAAATTATGCAAAAAATTAAGATATATCTAATGCACTTGATGCATTTACATGAATTGGTTAACCATGGGTCCATTTCCATTTACAATCATATTTAGATATTGGTTTGACATTAGCATGAGTTATCAAGGATAACTAATAGAAGCATGCTCGATAGTTTGGGTATAAGGTATGTTACGAGGTACTCTAACTAGACTAGGTAGGATTTCATGGGGAAAGTCTTCCAAAAATTTGACCCCTACCTCTATGTCTCTATCCAAAACCTCATCCTTGTTTTCAAGAAAGTGATGATCAAATAAGTATGGTTCATAGGTTGATGTTGTGGTAACATAGTAAGGTTATTATTGGACTTATTCAACAATATAAAGCACACTAGCAAGGTATTGAGTTGCTTATTCTTATTCCTAACCTAGATAAGGAGATGTATTAACCATGTAGTGTGCTAATGGATTGTGTCCTTGTTACTCATTTCAATTAGTGTAAGTGGGATACATATCTATCTAACAAACTACATCATCACCATATGGATCTTAAACAAAGGTATCATTTGTGACTACATTTTCAGAATTCAGATTGTATATGGATCTACTACATGTGTAGAAAGTCATATTAAAATCCAATACTAATGTCTCATGAATAAAATGTCTAGAGTTCACAAAACTCTTTAAATGTGGTTTAAAAAAGGATTGGTCGATGCTTGGTACATCTTGAAACTTGGTCTAGATAGAAAACTTGGTCTATTATTGAAAATAGTTTAAACTTAGCCTAGAATTAAGATCCTATCCAAACTAATCAATGTAAAGTTTGGTCTCAACTATTTCAAAGGTCTAAGGTCCTGCACACAAATGGTCAAATGAAAGGCAAATTTGAATCTTAGTTTTGACAAATTGTTTTGAACAAATCTAATCTAGGTCTAAAATGAAAATGGTGTTAGGTCAATGAAAAAAGGCAAAAATATAGACTCAAATGTTATGAACTATATATAAAAACTAAGGAAAATGATATCTCTTTGGTAAAAAGGGACACATCTAGGTTGTAAAACAAACTAGGTCTGAAAACTAATAGGCAATGCTAGGTCTTTGGTAAGAAGGCAAAAAACTAGATTTTTAAAATAAAATAAGTTGAGGTAAAAACTTGTAATTAATATAACTCTAAATCAAAAAATTAAAAACACTTTAACTCAATTTTTAAGAATTGAAAACAAAATTTACCTTGGTATAAAGTTTCACTCTAGGCACATGCCTAAAACTAATTGGGAATATCAATTTCAAGTAAGCGAAATAAGAGTGATAAGTAAAGAATTCAAGCCATAGTGATAAAAAAGGCTCCTTTATAAACTAAAAATATTTAAGGTTTCACTTAAAAAGAGATTTTGTACCTTATTTTAATGTAATAAACTAACTTGAAGCACACAAAAAATACACCACTTTCTAGATTTAGGCAAAAATGTATTTACATCAAAAACGAAATTATTCCAAGTTTCACAATTCAAAGGTAAGAGATAAACACCCAAACTAAAATTAATAAAGACATAGGTGTAAACGAGTCAATTTTAAATTTTAAATTTTAAAAACAAATTTTGAACTTGGTTTAAAAGACTTAGATTTATAAAATGGAGAACATCCTAGACTTGAATGGATATCATAATGACACCATTTTAGACCAAAGATATACATAATTTGGAACTTGGTTTAAAATAAGGCAATGCTTTTTAAATAGCATTAGTAGAATAATTATGCTACTTCAATCAAAAGGTATGACAATGGTTTTTTAATTCAAGACTCCAAGGAAAATATTTGGGATGAAAAGGGTAGTGTAACAATGCCCCATTTAAACAACTGATAAACACAAATTTTTGGGGATAAAATGTTTAAACCAAAAGTGTGACACCAAATGGAAAGAATAACAACTCTTAGGCTAAATTTGTGTAAAAACTCATGTGATGTTTTTTGACTCATTTTAAACAAATAAATAATTTCTAGTCTCAAAACATGCATGTAAATCAAAGAAAATAGAAGTAGCACAAATGGCTCATCCTATCCCTATAACTGACATGGGTGTACGTATTTTAAGCCAATTTTCACATCGATATACTAATGCTTGTGATTAATTGAGTGTCAATCCAAAAATTAAATTACATGTGTATGTAGATTTTTTACACCCCCCTCTATCTCTAAAGCATTGGTACATGGCACAAACTTAGAGTGAGGAACACTCAACATTTGGCATGAAATTACATAAAAAGTGGGGTTTAAATAAAAATATATAAGTTTCAAACATACTATATGGTTCCAAGTGTGGATAATATAATGTCACAATAATGTAAATTGAAACCAAACCACCTAGCTTGTTATGCAATGGTCTATTACTTTACATAATGAATTCAACTATGTATTTCTTAGTAAATTTTGATGTCTGGCTACTGTATAGCCTTAGTACCCATTGGAATGATAAAATTAACTACTCACTACTATCCCATCTAATGTTTTGACTACTTTGTATACCCCAATGTGGAATGAGGTTGATATAATGCTGGTAGATGAACCTCCAAGTCAATGCACCCCTAAAGAACTCAAGGGGAGGTGATGAACTCCCACCCCCAAATGCATTAAAAAAAAATTAAAATGGAAATACTTTATAGGTAAATTTTGAATCACCTAAGTCACTCAAAGCTTAAGGAGAGCATACATCACATTACTTCAAACATAACTTTATAAACAACAACAACAAAAACAACAACAACAAACTAAGCACTTTTAGTCACTGAGTTCCCTAAATGGGATGATGGGAGAGCATACATGCTAAATTTTGTGTTTTTCAAAATCAAAGAATATAGTCTAAGTAATTTGGAACGAGTTTAGTGAACAAACAAGAATCAAAAAATCCCTTCAAAACTCTAACTAAAGATGTAGGATCTTTTTACTAACATCAAATTGAAATGTGTTTTAAATATTTGGCCCATTGACTATGTGTGCACATGTAAAATCTTATAAAAATGTAAAAATACAAATTGTTAAGTTTATTTTATACACCTTAACCAAATTTCAATGATTTTTGACCTTTTTGAATTTTGACTTTGTAAAATGAAAAATTGATTAAAAATCATTCAAAATTTTTCTTTCTTGGCTTATTTGTCTAAAAACAAGTTAGTGGATTGATTTATGTTTAAGACAAAAATGATATTCCTTCAAGAAATCCCAATAAAAACATAGAGTTTAACTCTAAAGTTTATAAAAAATAAAAATATAGATAAATCTTTGATAATTACTATAGGGATTTTTTTTAATTTCTTTGATCAATGTTGATTTAGTCATGATCATCATTGATTCCTACAATCACACCAAAGACAAAAATGTTTTGAAATAAAAATGCTTGACAAAGAATTTTTTAAACTCAAACTTCTTATTTCCCTACAACAATAATGTTAAATAGGCAATAAAAATATTGTTAGGCACTAAAAAAAACAAGAAATAATTCATTTTTACTATGTTTTTGGTTTGATTTTGTTTTGACACAAATATTTTTGTTGATTCCTCTTATTTACATTGGTTTTAGAAATAGACCCTAATTTTTTTCAATCATCATTAATCCCTTTGGCTTAGTCAAGATCTCAAATTTATTCACGCTTTTGTTAATTATATAAAAAATATGGCATAAAAATGGTTAGAAAAAATCATAAGTAGTAGCTAGAAGAACTTTATGGGGTGCATTTCCCACCAGATGTGTCATTATATGATCAATACTAATCCAAGAGGTAAGTTAGTACTGTTTTAGTATGAAGAAAGCCAAACAAAAATACATTAATAAAACTAACACTTCAAGCCTAGACATTCAAAGAGTAAGAGAAAAATATAAGTAACTATCAATAGAAGACACAACAAACATTATTTACCTTATTTAAGAGAAAGAGATGTATGTTGGCCATGGAAGAATGTGTTCGATGATGTGCTCAAAGATAATTTATCAATGGTGCTCCTTTCATCATCTCTTTTTGTCACCTTGATTGGGCTTGGCTTTGGATTTGGATTGGCTTCTCTCTCTCAACAAATAAACATTATAGCATTACACAAAAAGCCTCCTTGACCATATTTTTTCATCATAACATTACATCAAAATATATTATTGAATAATGGGTGAAGTCTTGTATTTGTAGCCTTTAAAACTAACTCTAACCCAAGTGTAGTTAGGTTATAGTTAACAATAGTTAAATTTATATTAACCCTAGTTAAATTAAGGAGGAGACAAACATTTAGTATTTGGAATAGATATCCCATTTATTAAGGATGGCTCTCCAATTTTAAATTTAAAGCTTTAGGGGAGATATATTCAATTCCTTCACTTTGGGGGTGATGACATCATCATGACCTAATTTTTACTAAAATTTATTTTTTACTAAATTTATTTTTATTAATTTCATATGTAGATTTAACACAAGAATTTAATTTTATTTGCTTAGTTAGTTCATTTTACTTTGCATTTTTGTAATTTAGGAATTATGCAAGTGCCCCTCTTAATGGGTCCAAAGGCTAAACTATCAATTTTCTAGGTTGAAATTTGATTGGAGATGAATCTAAGAGAGGTTACTATTTTTTAAAAGATAATATCCCAAGTAGAGATGTCTCAACATTATTTGGATCACTAATATTTGATGTGTAGATGAAATTAGGACATTCAGTGATTCCTAAGCTTAATTTGTACTATTTAGTAGAAATCAATCTAAAGTATGGTTGGACCATAGTTATGGCCAAAATAGGGTGTGCACAGATAGCGATGCATGGTTATGAATAAATATATTTTAAATAAGGTGTACTTTAGAAGTTAATATATGTAAATTAATTATAGATGGTGGTAGTTGTGAAAATATGGTTCCCGAGGACATTATTGAGAAACTAGGTTTGCAATGTGAAAAACATCATAATCATTATCAAATTTCATTGCTTAAGAAATAGAATGAAGTTACAATAGATAAAATGTGCTTAATCAAAAAAATTATAGGTAAAAATTAAAAATATGAAATATGGTGTGATGTAACACCAATGGATTCATGTCATGTGTTATTAGTAAGGCCATGACAGTTTGATATAAAAGTAATTCATGATGGAGCAAATAATATGTATAATTTATATAAATGTGGTATGAATTTAGTTTTTTTACCTCTTAAATAATAAGGGCAGATTGAGATCATGCTAACTACAATATAATTTATCAAATACATGAAGATCACATGTTGTTATGCATTAGTGGTGAAGAAAGAAGATACAACAATGGTGCACAGACTAATAAAAGTAGCAATAGTATTGAAATAATATGCAAATATTATAACTGATGAATTATCATATAGTTTACAACCAAAGAGAGATATTTATAATCATATTAATTTTATTCTAATATCATCTCTACCCAATCAATTATTTTATAGGATGAGTCCAATAAAACATGTAGAATTGAATAAATAGGTTATTGAATTGGTGAGAAACAGTGTAGTAAGGGAGATCATGAATCCATATACAACACCAGTGTTTCTAACTCTAAATAAATATGGAGGGTTGAGGATGTGTGTGGATAGTAAACCAATCAATAACATTACAATAAAGTATAGATTTTCTATACCTCATTTAGATGATATGATGGCTGTTCTTACAGAAGTAAAATATTTTACCAAGATTGATCTAAGGAGTGGATAATATCATATTTATATTTTTGAAGGAGATGAATGGACAATATAAATGAATACTATATATGGTTTACATGAATGGATAATGATTCCATTAAAATTATCTAATGCACCTAAAATGTTTATGAGGGTGATGAACACAATGATATGAGAATACAATGGTAAGTTTATGGTAGTTTATTTTGATTATATTTTCATATTAATTAAGATTAAATAATATCATTTACATAATTTAAGAATTGTATTTGAATTTTAAATAAAATATAAGCTTTATGAAAACTTGAAGAAGTTTAGGTTTATGAAGAATAGTTTGGTGTTTTTGGGATTTGTAGTTTCTTAAATGGTGTAAGAATGGATGAAGAAAAAGTAATCAAATTATTGATTGGCCTATCCTAAAGAGTATCATAGAGGAAATAATTTTTCATGGCTTAAATATTTTTTACATAAAGTTCATTAATAATTTTAGTAGTCTTGTTGTAGCAAATAAAAAATTGTATGAGAAGAAAATAATTTGTATGGACAAGGGCAGTAATAAAAAACTTTAAGTTGTCTAAGATGGAAATTATAGAAAATCCTATTTTAACATTACTATATTTTAACAAAGTATTTGAGGTTGATTTTGATGCTTAGTTGATGGGAATTGGTGTCGTGTTGAGTCAAGAAGGGAAGGCAATAGCATATTTTAGTGATAAATTGAATGAGGTAAGAGTAAAGTATTATGTGTATGATGTTGAATTTTATGTTATTATACAAGAATTAAGACATTAGAAGTATTACCTAGTTCCTAAGGAGTTTATCCTATTTATTGTTTATGAGGATTTGAAGTATGTGAACAATCAAAATAAGTTAAATAGTAGGAATGCAAAGTGGGTGTCTTTATTACAAGGTTATACTTTTGTGTTGAAACATAAATAAGGAAAATATAATTAGGGAGTTGATGATTTGAATAGAGAAGTAGAGTTTATAACTACTATGGTGAGTGAAGCAGTTGGATTCTAATTTATTAAGTATATGATATTGATCCATATTTTGGCTAGATAGTTGAGCAATGCAAGAATCCATTGATAAGTGATACAACTAATTTTTATGATGAGTATCTAATGCAGGATGTTTATATCTTCAAAGGGAAATAATCGTGTATTCAAATTGGGTCTCTAAGACATAATATTATAATATAATTGCATAGTGGTGGTTTGGCTAGACATTTTGGTAAGACAAGGAAAATAACTTTGATGGAGGATAAGTATTTTTGACCAAATATTAAGAGATATGTGAAAAGATATGTTACAAGATGAAATATATGCTAGATGGAAAAAGTACATATATAAAATATAGGGTTGTACATGACATTACCATTTCCAAGAAGACTATGGACATATTTAAATATAGATTTTGTGTTTGGATTACAAAACACATAAAGAGGTAATGATTCAATTTTTATTATTGTAAATAGGTTTTATAAGATGGTTCATTTTATTTTATGTAATAAAACCAACAATGCTACTAGATTTTTAAAACCTTTTTTAAGGATATTGTGAGATTGCATGGTAATACAAAAACCATTACATCAGATACAGACACAAAATTTATAATCCATCTATAAAGGAATTTATGGAGGAAGATTGGGAATAGAATATAATTTATTAGTTCATATCATCCCCAAATAAATATAAAAATATAAGTTGTAAATAGGAGTTTGAAAATTTTATTAAGATGCATAGTTGCAGAGAAGCTCAAGCAATGGGACTTGGATTTATCACAAAATGAGTTTGTATATAATGGTTCAGTGAATAGATCAATAAGAAAATAAGCATTTTAGATTGTTTATGGGAGAAATCCTATGATATTTTATATTTGGTACAATTACTAGTTGAAAAATGAGTTAGTGATGATGTAGAAGTGTTTGCATAACATATACAACAATTTTAAGAAGGAGAAAATTGTAAAAAAGTAATGAAAAGTATAAAGTAGTAGTAGATGTCAGAAGAAGGTTAAAATATTTTAAAAAGGAGATTTAGTGATGTTTTAATTAAGTAATGAGAGATTTATAAAAAGCACATATAAAAATCTAAAGTACAAGAAAATTTGACCATGCATAATTGTGAATAAAATAAATGAAAATTCTTATGAAGTGAGTTTACAATAGAAAATTGATATCTCTACAATATTTAATGTTTCAAATTTATATGATTTTCATGGAGAATATTGTAGAGGTGAAGAATATAAAGTAGACTGGATTTAACATGTGCTAAAGAATAAGAAAGAAAAGGTAGTGTAGGTTTTGGAAAAGAAGCTAGTAAACACAAGGCAAGGAAGTTATGACAGGGATTTGGTAGTGGGAAGGATTACAAAAAGAAGTCAACACTTGAATTACATAATGGGAGTTAATAAAATTGATAAGAAAAAATGGTATAAGTATAATTAGTGAAACTCTAAGCAGCTAAGTTATTTTCAACTAGATGAGAATAATGCATAAAAAGAGGTTGAACTTTTAGAAGCCATAACTTTTAATCCGTAATTATGTTTGAGCTCATATTCATACCAAAACGACCATATTGAAAAATTAAATGAAATCATTACTATCCCTATCTAGTAACATATTTTTTAGATATTTTTGAAATCCATAAGTAACCTTATAGAGGTCTAAAATTATACTTTAGTATTATTTTTTATATTTTTCTAATTTTATAAATTGTCTATTTTTTAACCAAACTTGAGATTCAGTTGATATTCATTCCATAGGTTAATTTTAATATTTATTTTATCTTTAGATATTTTTAGATCTACATGCACTTACATGACAAACTTATTAAAAATAATAGTTGTTAAAAATAGCAGGTCAACCCGACCTATTTGGTAATGGACTTTTTGATTTTTTTTGGAGGCCATATGTTTTCAATATTAAAAATAGCAGGGTAAGTTTTATTTATTTTTAGAGTCCTAATTTTTTCATGTCAACTCTAATTCTGAGTTGAAGCTTATTTATGCATGGTTTGTAAATATTTGAATCATTTAATATGAATCAATATAGGTTATTTTTTTTAGTATTGGTAAAAGAGGGTTTTAATGAGGGACCCTACCCTTTACAAAAAGAGATCATTTAAGGTCTTGAGACTAAATATTGCAATAAAAATACCAAAAGAGACAAAACAAAATATCTAGTTCAAAAATAGTAAAAAAGATCTAGAAAAGTAGTAAATCAAGTTCTAGGTCCCATCCAGTATTCATATGCCTTGGTTAAATTTTGAGTAATATTTTTTAGTGGGATATTTTTGTTCTTGTTTGATTGTTGTAACATTCACATAGGGATTTACTAAAATAATGCAATAACTTTTTTTTTTAATTTTACATTTCACATACTCTTTTACTAGATTACACATTGAAAATCTTATTAGTGATCTAAGCATACAAACTAAGTATTTTAAACATAAATTAAAAATATAACATTAAAAATTACTTATGACTAACATCACATTTAACAAAAAATAAATGCATAAAGAAATAAATTACATAAAATCTAGTCATGAATGGTATAATAATATAACCACTATTGTTAATGTACTATAAATAATCAATTACATTTCCAACTAGCATTATGTCTTAAAATAAATATAATAATATATACAATTCTCCATGGAGTGAGAGTCACTCAAACTCTAGTATATCTTATAATCACAAGTGTACTCTCAAAAAAATATTATAGTGGGGAGGGAGAGAATCATTCAAGTAATTTTATAAACTAACCATGGACCATTGATCCCATGCACAATCTCCCAAATATAAAATGTCCCTCCCTTCATGGATGGGTAGATAGTGATGGTGTAAGAATCCAAAAAGACATGTTAGTACCTATGTGTTGTAATATTTATAATGCATGATGTGTACCACATATAAAATATGTTCTAACAAGCTATCACACAAACATGTAAATCATATATATGAAGTGATAATGTATATCTAAAAATGACATTGGCCAAAGTTTTTAAATAGCTATTAGTTTCAAGGATCTGTTAAATGCATGCAGACTACTTGATTAGATTAACTTCATCTGGCATTGGTGGTGTAAAATAAGATATTGAAGTCCATCTCACTACGTAGTAAAAACAATGTGATATTTAGTTAACATACATATAACCAAAAGATTCATATAGATTATTTCTAATATAAGGTATAAAACATGCTAAATACATGAATAATCACAATATATACATTTAATCCATCAAACGTATGAATGAATATCTACTATATTATTCTAGACAATAATAAATAGTATTACAAGTAAGTTTAATTATCAAATGGGTAAAATATATACTTGGACTATATTACTAAAATCTTTGAGTAAATACAATTATTTTATAACTAACAATATCATAGTATATTATTCATATTACTTAGTCACAAACAATAGTCATTAATAAGCAAAAAATCAATAACTCATAAACAGGTATACCTTATTCCATTTATGAAACTCAATATGATTTAAGGAGGCCTTATGCATATAATTATAGTTCCTTATCTTTCAAAATTTTGTGAATTAATTTACTATTCATAATCTATAATTATATGCATCTGTATATGAGATCCTAAGTTATCATATAGGTATATTTTATATATTTATGCATCATGCATAACATATACCCCATAATATATAATTAAATACATAATTATTGTTCTGAGCTACTAATAGTATATTTCATAATTCTAATTTATTTTTATGAGAAAGACTTCAAGAATCAAACATGGTCTTAATATTTACATAACCCTTATTTAACTTAAAATATATAATTTCAATTACATTCAAATTCATTCCTAATTCATTTTATCCACTATTTACCAAATTTTGAGTCCTTAGACTGTGTATATGTTAACTTCAGTTAATAAGAACAAAGGGTAATAATTCAAAAAACCCTAAGCTATAATTTTTTTAATCAAATATAATTTTATACTCTTTCAATGTTTTATATATAAATCTATAATATCAAAATAAAATCACAAGCTTTAACACCGTAGTTTGTGTTTCCTATATAAGAAAATAAATCATAATTATCCATTCCAATTTTGACTCATTCAACTTCATAAATTCACTATTTTATATGTCGAATATCACTATATATAATTGTTTCCTATTTAATGTTAAATATCACATACTCCATATGTATTTACTTGATCATGTTTAAATTCACATTTTATAATTAAATATAAATAGTATATTCATGTATATATACACTCACAGTGTTTTATACATATCTACACAGTCTTTTCATATATATATTCTCATAGAATTTAAATAAATGTCTAAAGTTCAATCTATAAACATAATCTCACAATTTTATATGTTTAATATAAACATAGGGTACATATATATATATATATATATATATATATATATATATATATATATATATAGTTCATGTTTATGAAATACTGATTTATATATACATATATATTTTGTTCCAATTTTAAGATTACACAATCATTACACTTTAATTTATTCTTATATATACATAATTTTGTGTATACACATAGTTCCTATATTCTATTCAATTGATTAGATACAGTCGATACATACATATATATTCATTGTCCCACATGTCTAAAGATCATTATTGAAATTTGTATATTATGTTGGTCCTTGTACTATAGTTATCATTGGGTATATTAACCCTAATGGATTTTATAACTAAACATTTACACATAATACTCTGTGAAACTATCTAAATGTTCTCTAGGTTTTGCATGACAATACACATAGTCCATATAGATAAATGTGCCCTATTTCAAATTTTACCTAGGTAATAGTTATGTATAACCACTATTTTATGTCAAATATAAGAATAATAACCCCTAAATCAATAGCTATCCTATATTTTTTTTTTAAAGTAAGGTGGCAGACCAGGGGCTGAACCCTTATAGCGCAGAGAAGACAAGAAGGCAATCAAACAAAATATGCCTTCTAAGAAGAGATGGCACTAGCAGAGTACCAACAAACACAACAAACAAGAATAAACAAGAAACAAAAAGATGAGAGTTAGAGAGGTCTCTCCTTACATAACCATTGATTTGAGAAGATCATTCAGTTTCTCAGTATTCTCTGCATTGATAGCAGGCCCAGTATTACTCACTTCCTTCAGCATAGACATGTTCAAGAGAATAGAATTCTAAATCCCAGTGGTGAATTTCTACTCCAAATTATGTCTACGATCCTTCAGGGCATCAATTTTAGATTTCAACCAATCTCATTCTCGATTTTCTCATCAACTTCCTCCACATACATTTTCCCCTCTTTGTCAGTAGTTTTCATAATGTCAGAACCATCCTCCTTAGTAGCCTCAAATTCCCTAGTCTCCTACTTCCCTTCAATATCCTCAGAAATTTCTTAGACTTGTAATTCCTTAGACTCTTCCTCCTTGGTGGTTTCCTCTGAGGTGCTCTCTGAATAAATAGTTATCCTATATGTTACACTATCTTCAACATACAATATTTACACATTATTTTTATATACACAAATTTTTTGTATTATGTCTATACAATAAATAATTTGACTACCTACTTAACTGAGTATATATAAATGATACATATTTATCAAAACATAGCTTATGTTTGTATGTCAACCATCTCACCAAGTTTAACACACAATAAATCTAATTACTTTTTATAGGATTTAGAGGATATGGGGTTAGCTTTGTGAATAGCCAGAACTTCCATATGGCTAAGCCTATTTCCTTATAAAAATTTAATAAATTTTCTAAACCCTTAGGAAATACCAAAACTATACATAGAATTCTTTTTTAAAGTAATAGAAAATAAATTACATTATCAACCTTAATAATGCTTCTGATTTGAAAAATTATGAGCCAAAATTTTTGTCCTTCATTATCCCCTTTCTCTTCTCCTCTTACATGTGTGTCCCTTCTCTTCTCCCATTATTTTCTTATCATATATTTTTCTCTATATTTTTTTCTTTCAAAAATTTCATGACTTTATTAGCTTTCATCTCACAGTCCATATAGAATCCCAATTTTTCTTCAAACTCAAATAATACCACAACTAAATTTTGTTAACCATACCATAAAAGCACTAATCTCTCTCTTACTCAAAATTTCCTCAATTTATTAATAATTAAATTTTTTTAAACACTCTTTCATGATCAAATACATTACATGCCTAAGAATTCTAGTCAAGAAAGTCCACTTTAATCTCAATGTAGTTTATGCATGTTAACAAAGACATAGGTTTAGATCATAGGTTACTTTTTAGGATAATTAAATATGTTTAAAAACTTAATAAAAGATAATAACCTCATTTATTTTATATTTATATGATGAACACAAAATCTATTATCTTCTTATATAAAAAATGGTAAATCAGACAATTATTTATTCTAATCATAAAAAGATAATTGTTTGTGTTATTACTAGTTTATATAGACTATATATGTCCTTCATTATATTAATAGCTTAAAGAATAAATTGATATTCCCAAATATCAATAATACCAAGCTTAATGTTTTAAAACATTGTGAAGACATTTTTTTAGTCTATATATAATAGCAACCAAATATTATCCACATAGATTTACATAACCTAATATAATCACATTTCAACATTATGTACTAAGTCTACGTAATATATACACAATACAATCACATACAATATTTATTCCATATATGTGTACTAAACTAAAAAAACACTCACTAACATGTAAAATCTAATATCTAAATGTAAATAACTTTAAAAACATATTAACTCTAGTAATCCACATACAATGTATATAACATATGAAACCTAATGTGTTGTGTGCATAGGTTTTATCAGTTTCTCTATCATCCCTTACCATATCCATATAGGTCACCCTCTTTGATGATGCTCTCCCTTTGACATTATTTCATGTATGAACTCTCCTACATCCAACTCATGACAAGAAGGTAGTTAACCCATTATATATATAATCTCCATATAGATCACCCTCTCTAATGATGATCTCCCTTTGACATTATGTAAAGGATGAACTCTCCTACATCCAATTCATGACAAGAAACTAGGTAACCTTGTGCGTGTGTGTGTGTCTGTGTGTATGTGTGTGTGTGTGTGTGTTGTAAATATAATTAACATAATCATAATATACATAATTCACAATATTGCCAACTCATAGTAATGAAATCATGAAATAAAAATAACATAAAACTATCCCATAACAGTTTATGACTTAAAGTTTAGTTAAAAAATAACTAATCAATATAACAACCATAGTAATCTAGTAATAATTAGGTAAATCAACTTAGTGATATATCATGATGTAACATTCATCCCCCTAAATTTAGTCATTGTCTGATGACACTTATTCAAGTAATAATTATGACTAATAAATAATATTTAGTAGAGATATAACATAGTATGAAGTATCAAATCATGTAAATAAATGTAGAAATAGTTTGTAAAACGCATCATAGTCATCTCAAGTAGCACTATCCTTAGAGTATTGGTCCCATAAGACCTTCCACTATAACACTTCTCTATTACAAAAATAAAATTTGTGAGTTTCAATCAATCTGATTGGTTCTACCATGAGCACTCCAAGATCCAAACTTGTAAAGTCTTCCAATCTAACACATGTGAAGGATCAACTATATAACTTTTAAGATAAGATACATGGGAGACATTATGAAATAGAGTTAGGGCTGGTGGAAATATAATCCTATATGCTACAAGATTGATCACTTCTAAGACTTTGAAGGGTCTCACATATCTAGATAAAAGTTTCATTGACTTCTTGAATTTAATCAAGCTCTTTTATAGCTTAACATATAAGAATACTTTATCACCTAATGAAAACTACCTAATTTTTCTCTTAAGATTAACATAGCTCTTCTACCTATATTTGGCCTAGGCCAATATTTTCTTGATTATTTTGACTCAACCTTCTTTTTTTAAAAGCATCTAAGGTCCAAAGACTAACTTGTCTTTCAACCTATCCCAATTGATTGGGGTCCTACATCTTCTTCCATAAAGTGCTTCAAATGGTGCCATCCTAAAAAGTTATTGGTATGAGTTATTATATGTAAAATAAACCAATGGAAGGTATTAATCCTATTTTTATTTCTTATCCATGAAATACATATGAATAATATCCTCTAACACCTTATTAACTCACTCAATTTGACTATTAGTCTGTGGGTGATATGCATTACTAAAGTTTAGTTATATACCCAAGGCTAAATTTAGAGTTAACTGAAACCTAGAAGTCATCATCAAACCATGATCCAATATGATCTTCTCTATAAATACATCTAATCGATACACTTTCTTTACATATCTCTTTATAAGAGTAGGTGCAACATTAGTCAAATTTCCTAGTATAAAATATGCTATCTTGGTTAGTTTATCAACTAACCAAGATCATGTTATGTTTGTTTTATGACAATGGTAGTCCTTAGATAAAGTCCATACTAATCACCTACCATTTCCATTCCATTATGTCATGTGTATATAACGATCTAGCCAAATACATATGCTCATCTTTCACTCGCTGACATTTTAAACAACATGACACAAAGTTTGTTACATCTTTCTTGATTTCTTTCCAAAAATAAAGTGGTTCAATGTCTACCATGATCTTGGTTACTCTTGGATGTCCTCAATATAGATCATTATGATGTTCTTTTACCACTATGATCCTCAAATTATTTTGATATGGTACACACATGCTTCCGTTGTATCTTTGAATACCATCACTCTCTAATTTGTATCCTTTATACCTAGGATTTTCAGCATTCTCAGATAAAACTTTCATGATCTAATAGTAGAATTCATATAATCATGAGAATTCGATCACTTAATCCCTTAAAGTACTCTTGATAGTAGCCATAACTACTATGTATCTTTTATGAATTAAGGCATTATTGACTCTATTTTCCTTGACTTTGATGTAATTTATATCAAATTCATAGTTAGAAAAAAACTCTAACCAACATCTTTAACAAGCATTCAATTTTTTTTAGGTGAATATGTATTTGAGTCCCAAGTTATTAATATTGACCTCAAATGGTTTTTCCAACAAATAATGTCTTCAAACTTGCAAAACATGAATAATCATTGCAAGTTCAATCGCATGAGGGGCATATTTCACATCATAAGGCTTCAACTTCCTTGACTCATAAGATACCACTGAACCATCATGCATAAGGACTCCTCCTAGTCCATCCCTAGATGCATATGTGATCACTAAAACTTGACCATTGAGATTAAGAACTCTTAAAATTGATGCTGAAGTAAGCCTTCTCTTCAAATCCTAAAAAACTACTTCACACTTATCTCACCAAATAAAATTTTGATTCTTATGCTACAAAGTGGTAATTGTATTAGCTATCTTGGAAAAATTTAAAATGAATTTCCTATAATATCTTACTAATCACATGAAAATACTTACCTCGTGGACATTCTTTGGTACCAGCTACTCCATAATGTCTCTTATCTTAGCCAAATAAACTAAAATGCCATATGTTGAAATAATGTCCTAAATATCACACTTTAATTTGATAAAAATTTGCACTTGGATAATTTTCCATACAACTTGTGCTTCTAAAAATGTTGCAAAATTAATTATATATTTTTAAAATGATCTTATTCATCCTTATAATATATAAGAATGTCATCTAAAAATACAAAAAAAAATTATCTAGATAATCTCTGAACATGCCATTCATGAGATTTATGAAGGATGTAGGTGCATTCATTAGCCCAAATGGTAACACTATAAACTCATAGTGCCCATATTAAGTTATAAATATTGTATGAGGAATATCCTCATCTTTTATCTTATGTACACTCAAGTGAAAAATGGTCACCTCCACAAATAAATCAACCTCCTAGTGATCCCAACCTGTTAGACTATTAATTTCCCTTGAAATTGCCTTTAAAACCATTACCTAGTTTATTGATACTTGAACCATTATTGAATCTAGTATTCTAACTCTTGAACTGACTCTTGTATTATTCACTACTATGCATTGTAATTCTTATTTTTTAAATTTGGTTTATAACTTCCAAACTTTTTCTGAAACGTATCCCTGACCAGAAAGAGATTTCAAATTTTGCTCCTACTTGACTATTTTCTTAAAGACTTGGTCCATGGTGGATGGTCCATGAACATATACCTCTACACCAATATAGGTTTTTAATCTCATTATGAACTTCCTAATCATTAACCTTTGATATGCCTAATACTAAGGTATATATTTTGAAATTTTAGAGAACTATCCCTAGTACTCATTCAGCGACAAGTCTCCTTGTTTTAAATTATGAAAATATGTAAGATTTTGGTCAAAATAATTATATGGAAGCCATCTTGATTTGGATAGTGTCAAAAAATTATCCTAAGTAGTTATGGTCAAGTTTAGATTCATTTCCAACTTATTTTTATCCCACCACATAGTTGCATCACCAGCCAACTAATATGCTCCCCAAATGACTTTGGTGACCTTGAAGTAGTTTTAAATCTTGAAATAATTATCCATTTCAATCAACCATGCTTTAGATCCATATTCAATAATATTTCTCAAAAACTTAAGTGGATTCACCTTTTTCATATCCCTAGCCAATTATATGGATACACATATTCTCGTGTCCTAAGGCACTTCCTCATGTCTCTACGCTTGAGAGATTTCTTGCTCAGTAGGATGCTCTTCAGAATCATCCTAATGAGATTCCTCCTCATATCCATGAATTTCATATTCCAGGGCTATAATATGTCTCTAGTATCATTCATGGATGCAAGAATTTGATCCAACTTTGATGCTTACTTAGCAACAAATTGATTAGGATCAAATGGAGGGTTATTGTCATTAACATTTAAAGTAACCTCTATAGATGCTATTGCATATAACATTCATATTTTTTATAATATAAGAATACAAAAATTTTATCAAACTCATTAAGTCCTAGAATTTGAACCACAACTTTGATATCACAATGTAACATCCCCACAGAGATTTACTAGAATAACGAGAATTTTTTTTAATTTTACATTCCACATAATATTTCATTATATTACACAATAATAATACAATTATTAATATAATCATATGAATTACGTTAAAAATAAAGTAAACATATAACATATATAGTAAATGATCACTAGCATCACATGTAATAAAATATAACTACATAAGGAAAGTAATTACATAAAATCTAGACATAGCTGGTATAATAATATAGCCACTACTATCAAAGTATTGCAAGTAATTAATTATATTTTTAAATATCATTATGTCTTAACATAAATACAATAAAAAATAAACTTCTCTATGGAGCATGAGTCACTTAAACTCCAATATCTTTGATAATTTCAAGTGTACTATCCAATAAGCAATGTAGTGGGGAGGGAGAGCATCATCCGATTGTTTTGCAAACTAACCACAAACCATTGATCCCTCACATAATCCTCATAATAAAAAATGACCCTCCCTTTATAGATGGGTAGATATTGATCGTGTGATAATCTAGAGAGACATGTTATTACTCATGTATTGTAAGATTTCTTATACATGATGTGTACCACAAAGAAAATATGTTCTAACATGATATCACACAAACATGTAAATCATATATATGAAATGATAATGTCTATCTAAATATTTATTTGGTAAAATTTTTTAGATGGCTATTGATCTCAAAGATCAGTCAAAATAATACACACCAATTGATTAGACTACCTTCATCTGGAGTTGGTGGTGCTAAATAAACTAGTGAAGTCCATCTCGCTACTTAGCTAGTACCAACAATGAAATATTTGGTTAACATTCATATAACCAAAAAATTCATATAGATTATTTCTACTATTAGGTATAAAACATGCTAAATAAAAGAATAATCATAATACATACATTTAATCTGTTAATCGTATGAATGAATTTCTACTATATTATTCTATACAATAATAAATAGTATTAAAATTTAGTTTAATTTCCAAATGGGTAAAATATATACTTGGAATACATTACTAAAATATTTAAGTAAATTAATTTTTTTTACAACTAACAATATCATAGTATAATGTTCATATTACTCATTTACAAACAACAGTCATAAATTATCAAAAAAAATGATAAACAAGCACACACTCTTCCATTTATGAAACTCAATATGATTTAAGGAGGCCTTATGCATATAATTATTATTCCTTATCTATTAGGATTTCATGACTTAATTTACTAGTCATGGTCTATAATTATAAGCACACATCCCATTCTATAAATATAAGCTAGATACGTATATGAGAACCTAAGTTCTCATATAGGTATATTTTGTATTTTTATGCATCGTGCATAACATATATGCCATAATATATATATAATTAAATACATAATTTCTATTCTAACCTACTAGTAGTACTTTTCATAATTCTAATATCTTTTTATGAGGACTTGTAGAATCAAATAGGTTATTAATATTTCCATAACCCTTATTTAGCTTAAAAGATATAATTTCAATTAGCCTTAGATTCATTCTTAATTAAATTTCTCTACTATTTCATAAATTTTAAGTCCTTAGACTGTGTATACATTAATCTGAGTTATTAAGAATAAAGGGTAATAATTCAAACAACCCTAAGCTCTACCTTTGTTAATCAAATAGAATTTTACACTCTTTAAATGTTTTCTATATAAATCTATAAGATCAAAATAAACTAAATAAGCTTTAACATAGTAGTTTATGTTTTCTATTTAAGAAAATAACTCACAATTATCCATTTCAATTTTGACTCATTCACGTTCATAAATTTAGTATTTTAGATGTTGAATATCACTATATATAATTCTTCCTGTTTAATGTTAAATATCACATAGTCCATATATTTGTTGTTCATTCATATTTAAATTCACATTTTATAAACAAATATGCATGGTATGCTTATAGATATATTGTTGGAGTATTTTCAATGATGTCATGGTAATGTAGTAGAGGTGTCCAAGTGAGTGGATGAAGTGCCTTGATAGTTTAAGTGACAATGACAAAGTGTGTAATGTGCTTTTCCTAGATACTTGAATTTGCATTTGTTGATCTTCATTTTTGGCATGGTTAAAGATGTTTAGGGATGAGAATGGTGATTTGAGCATGTATAAGGGGTCCTATAAGAGGTTTTATATGATTTGAAAATTTTGTGTGCATAAATGGAATTTATCTGGTTCATTATTGTTCTCATCTAGATATTTTTGGTGCAATGGTTTAAAATTTGAGTAGGCAGTTTGATGACACCATAATTGCCACATGTGGATGAGTCAAGGTGAGTTGGTAATATGTTTGTGATCACCTTAGTCCCTATTTTTTATGTGTAAAGTCTCAATTATACCAATGAAATGTGAAAAATGATATGCAAGTATAAATTTGGGCTCTCAGCCATTTTGATCATGCAAATGATATCTCACATGTATGGATGTTTCAAGAGAAGGTGATCATATGGATTTATTTAATTTTATTCCTATTTTATTTGTGCTAAATTTTAGGTTAAGTGATAAATCATGAAAAAATCTATGCATGTGCAAATTTGGTCTTTCTAGACAGTTTTTGACATAGTTGGTTCTATGAATAGATAAATCTAAGGAAGCATTTTAATGACATTATATCTCACAAGTGTGAGGGTTTTATAATAATATTGACACATGGTTGGATTATCCTATGTGAGGATATCATATGGTCTAAATTTTAGAACAAAACTTGAGTGAATCAAAATATACAGAGGTGTAAAGTTGGCCTTCCAAACATAGCAATGGTCTCCATACTTAGTCTATTTTGCATGATGTTAAAGATCGGGACCAAATAGAGATCTAATGGTTTATGAATGATCATATAGTGAATATATATGGTGTGAATCAAGTTAAATAGGTCAAAATTTTCTTTAGTTAATAGAGATAAAGATCAAGCTTCTTTTAAGATCCAACGGTGCACAAGCGATCATAGATTTTTGATCTATCGATGCATGTTGAGCGAGATGGTAAGAAGTGCACAATTTTTAATAGTATAAGTGCTTAGAAGGCATGTAAGAGTGATATTTTTCATGATCATAGGGGTTTTAATAAAGATAAAAAGGTGAGTTCTATAAGATACATACCTGATTGATCCACAAAGATCAATGGTGTGCATTGAGTCAATATTACAAGAGTGCACGAGATGAGGCCAACAGTTCAAGGTTTAACATTTGGCATTGGCACACTATGTGTTAAAGGTTATGATTTTTATAATAATATTTATGGTGCATGTTTAATCTTAGCATCTATGACTTGAGAGGATAGCATGGTGTTTGAGGTTTAATTGTAACCAATTAAATTCAAATATTTGAATTTAATAAAGGAAAAACTAGTGTCTGGTTTTTATGTTATATCTTTTGATCTATGTAGAATTTGACCATAGTGTAAAAATAAAAGATGTATATAACTACAAGATGAATCTATAAATATATATTTAAATATATATAAGTGTTTATATTCAAATATATTGAATTTCAAATTTGAATATGTGTTTGGCATTCATGTATTAAAGACCTGAGAAGGATAATTAAGCTTGTTTTGATGTTGTTTTGATGTTTCATGATGAATTAGATATTAGAGAGTGTTGTAGACTCTATTAATATCATTTGTATAATTTTTTTAGATATGATAAATCTATCTTTTGTATGAACAATGCTTAATAAGTTTATTATGTGTTCATTCATGGTGTTCATGTGTATAGGGTCAATATTTGAGTTTTTTGATTGTACATAAAAGAGTGTACTAGTGATTTTGATCATTTTAATATGACTAATGGGTAATGTAGAGTGGAATTATGTATTTTTAAGTGGTCCTATGTTGTTAATTTTCTAATAGAAGTATCAAAGAGGTGAATGGGTCATCATAGGACCTAAAAGGTGACTTAAGCTTATTGAAAGAGAGTTGTACTTAAGTGTGACCCATGTAAGATGCCTTAAGGGTGACGGCATGTATTATGGAAAATAATTAATATTGTCAACTTGATAATTCATGAATTCTTTATAAATAGTGAAACCAAATGTGATGGTTTTTAGGTGTGTGAGAAGACTTGTGCAAGGCCTATGTGATAGTTGTGGAGTGAAGGAGAGGTAGAGTGCCCAGTTGATTAATTAATGAGAAAATAAAATTGATAAATATATGTATGACCTATAGGTCATAGTTATTATGTCATAAAAGTGATCTTATAGTTTGAGCATGTGTGAAGAGGTCATAATGTGCATATGTCGATAGTTTGAGTGAAGGAGAGAGATTGTGGCATGCCTATATGAGAGAGAGAGAGAGAGAGAGAGAGAGAGAGAGAGAGAGAGAGAGAGAGAGAGAGAGAGAGAGAGAGAGAGAGAGAGAGAGAGAGAGAGAGAGAGTTTATGTAGGGAATAGATAAATAGAGATCCATCATCAAGTGTTGAAGACATCAGTTCTAAAGTGGAGGTTTTCACTTTAAAGGAGGGTCTAAAGGACTTGATTTTCATTAGGAATAGTTGCTTCTTGTGAAATAGGTATTTCATTAAAGGCCTTTGGTCTAAAATATTTGATCAAGGTTATTTTATCTAAATGAGTTGAATAGTCTCTTGTTTCTAATTTATTATAGGATAAGTAGTCCATGTGTTACAGGCCTAAGAGTGGTTTTATTCCCTATGAGGGTTTTTCACAGGAACTATGTGTTATATGTTTGATCTTGTGTATGCATTGAATGAATGAGCTCTATTGTTAATGTTGCTTGATCAAGTTGATAAATTTTGATTGTCTAATAGTTTGAAAGGTTTGGAATTGAAATTGAAATATCTAGGCTAACTGACTCGCCCCCTCTTAGTTATTGTACCTCAAACATATATATACACTCATAATATTTTATATATATGCATAGTCCATTCATGTATATAATCACTCGAAGTGTTTTATAAATATCTACATAGTCTGTTCATATACATACTCATAAAAATTTAAAAAATGTCTAAAGTTCAATCTATAGACATAATCTCACAATTTTGTATATTTGATATAAACACACACACACACACACACACACACACACACACACACACAAGTGTATATATAATTGAGTGTTTTAGAAATATGAACTATATATATATATATATATATATATATATATATATATATATATATATATATATATATATATATATATATATATATATATACTTTTCTAATTTCAGGATTACATAGTCATTACACTTTAATTTGTTCATATATATTCACAGTTTCATGTATACAGATAGTTCCTATGTTCTTTTGAATTGATTAGATATAGTCAATACATACATATATATTCATTATCCCAAATGTCTCAAGATTTTTATTGACATATGTATATTATGTTGGTCCTTGTACTATAGTTATCATTGGGTATATTAACCCTAATGGATCTTATAACTAAATATTTACACATAATCCTTTGTGAAACTATCTAAATGTTCTCTAGGTTTTGTATGACAATACACACAGTTTATTTGGATAAATCTGCCCTTTTTTAAATTTTACCTAGGTCACAGTTATGTATAACCATTATTTTATGTCAAACGTAAGCATAATAACCCTCTATTGATAGTCATCCTATATGTTACACTATCTTCAACATACAATATTCAATCATTATTTTTATATATACAAGATTTCAATATTATTTATATATACTCAATAGTTTGATTACCTACTTAACTAAGTATATATACATGATACATTTTTATCAAAACTTAGTTTATGTTTGTATGTCAACCATCTACCTAGGTTTAACACATAATTAAATTATATATTTTTTATAGAATTTAGAGGATATGGGGTTATCTCTATGGATGGCTAAAACCTCCATAGGGCTAATCTTGTATCCTTATAAAAATTCAATACATTTTCTAAACCCCTAGGAAATCTGAAAACTATACACATAATTCCTTTTTAAAGCAATAGAAAATAAATAGCATTACCAACCTTAATAATGCTTCCAATTTACAAAAGTATGAACCATAATTTTTGTCCTTCGCTATCCCATTTATATTTTTCTCTTCCATGTGTGTCCCTTCTCTTCGTCCTTCACCATCTCCATCTACGTCACCCTATTTATTGATGCTTTTCCTCAATCATGCTTTGAGGGATGAGCTCTCTTGCATCCAACTCACGACAAGAAGGTAGTTAACCTTATATATATATATATATATATATATATATATATATATATATATATATATATAAAGTAATGTTGTAACAATAATTAACATAACACATAATACTACCAACTCATAGCAATGAAATCATGAAATCAAAGTAACATACGACTATGCCATAATAACTTATGACTTATAGTATAGTAAAAAGTTAACTAATCAATCTAACAACCATAATAATCTACAAATAATTAGGTAAATTATTTTGGTGAGAAATCAGGATGTAACAATTATAGCTCAACTTTCTCATCAATAGTGCCCTTAATCTTTTTATTCATTCTAGGATTCTCAGCATTTTCTTTTTCTTTTAGGGAAAGAGTTAAGATCATGCGTACTTTGAATGCTTTTCATGACAGAGAACCTGTTATAGTCAATAAGAATATTGCGATTTTCATTGAGGGATTCATTTATTTTTCTAGACTAAATAGTCTTTCCTTAATATTATGGAATTCTAAAATGATTTCTAGGAGGTTTGGATTTTGTGCAATAAATGCCATCATTAACACTAAGTTTATTGATTTTCTCTTTGAAGTTTTTTTAGTCTTTTAAGAACCAACACATGATAGATTTATGCAGATCCATATCGTCTTCAATTTTATTGAGTCTAGTTTGGTATTTGTGCTCCTCCATGAGCTCCTTGAATTCCAAGGGGGTTAGATTATGTGGAATTTTGCGTAAGATGGGCCTTCTTAGAAATAGACTCTTTAACAATATCAGATGAAGGGAGATTTTGTTTTAGCATTTTCAAACATTTGGTAATTTCCTCCGGCTTACTATTTTCATTGTGATCATGGGAGGTAGAGAGGGGAGTGAAATCCATGGAGGTGGGGCAGGCGAGGGGTTGGGGGTTGAGATAGGAATGGGGTCGGGGAAGGTGGGAGTTGGGGAGCGGATGATCAACTTTTTCACATATTTTCGCTTTTTGGCAGGGGTGGAGAGATCTTGCATAGAGTCTGTGAATTTTTTTTCCATATTTTTTATTCTTGATAGGGGGAAATAATCTTGAACATGGTGATCACTTTCGATTTCAATGGGATCTTTAGAGTTCTATGAGGAGGCTGAGGGCTTTGAAGAACTTCTAACAATTTTTTTTTGGGGGGAAGGGTGTTCCTTTTAGGTTTAGGCCTCTCCATTTCAGGAAAGACAAGGGAGATGGGGTTGGAGGCTTGGAAGAACTTGTGAATTAGGAAAATAATAGCTTGATGGGGAGGATTTGTCTTCTTTCTCATCTTAACTTTATATATCAATGATTTAAGAGAATGTGGGATATAAAAAGGTAGACGTAGGGGGATAAGATGATGAAAATAGTTTAGAATTGGCAAATGGAAATAATGCACAATCTATACCTTCCATCCAAGGTCATGTACCTAATTATTTGTTCGATGACTCTATCAAAGTGTTTTGGGATGTCCTTTTTAAATAATCTACTAATGTATTTAGGCATATGCTGATTTTATTTTAGGAATTTGTCCCTCTCTTCCTTCCAATCTTTGCTAAATTTGGTGAATCTGACTTCTTCAATTTTTAACATTGTAACTTGGGCAATGAGACCTTTAGTGATCTCAACAGAGACATTGTTGATTATAACCACACGGTCTTCCCAGTGATCAATAAATTTCCTTGACAAATTTTTATCATACCTGCCTATGTTATTGATGAAGTTCATCAGCCCACCAGTTTTGAGGATCTCCCAAACCTCTTTATCCTTTCTGAGATTGTCTACTGACATGGGTTCTATTATTTGAGATTTATGACCATGGTGTTGAGGATGTGAATCTTGTGGAGAGAGTTTCAGTAGAATAAATAAGTGATATAGCAAAAAATGATATCGACTCTTTTCCTTTTGTCCATTTAGTGGTTGTCAAAGTTACCTAGGGCTCACATGCCAAGAAGCCAACAAATCCCTTTTTATGATTTTTATTGATCATTGTAGTTTACAAAGTGTAATCAACACAAGTTATTGTTTTAGAAGCTTTATCTATTAAAATTGTATTGTCTTGATATTATTAAAGTTCATTATAGTTTTTTAAAATATCCATCCAAAATATAATTAGAAAGAGTATGTAAGCTTTGTGTTATATAGAGCACACAAATTTTAGGTTTGTTAAGCCAAACTAATTCAAATGTAGGTTTTAGAGCATCCTCTAAAAAGCTTACACCATAATTGAAATGGCATTTACCCTTTTTAAGTAATGGTTGAGTTTTTTAAAAATAATCATTTTATTATCCCCAACATTATACATCTCGAATATAAAAAACAAGTTTAAAAAAAAAAATTGGATAACTTATATCTGTATTTAGATTTAATAATTATTTTTCATTTTTCAAATATTCATTTCATTATTCTAATAATACTTCATTAAAAACTAAACTTTAAAAAAAAATACGTTACTACAATATGTAATCACTAAATATCTTTACTATTTCTTAAATATTTGTATATCGATAACTTAAAATTTTAAACTCTTCTTTTGTATCATTGAAAATATTTATTATATGGTAAACCTTCCGAATGGCCTTCATGTAATTATAAATAACGTGTAAGCACTATAAACTATGGAAGGTTTTTATACCAACAAAAATGTGATGTTGGGAGTAGGAGAGGTATGTGTGTGTGTATATATATATATATATATATATATATATATATATATATATATAAAATCCAAAGTTTCTTTTAAATCTTTTTTTTGTGGTGGGGTTCTAATTAATCTATGGCCTTGCGTTTTTGTTTCCGCTGGGAAAATGACATTTATAGTGAATTCAATGAGTCGAGTGGGCAGAATTTTTTATCCATTGTAGAGTGTGGGATAATGTTATTTAGTCGTATAGATGTCAAGTTTTTGAAAGATTATTAAAAATCATACCCATTTATTAACAAATTTACAAGAAGTTATAACATCTTATTATATATTTCAAAATATATTTATCGCATTTAAATGTTTCATTCGTTATTAATAAAAAGGATGAGAGATTATAAGTAGGTTTTTATAGGGAAAAAAATGTGATGTTGGGAGTAGGAGAGGTGTGTGTGTGTGTATATATATATATATATGTATATGTATGTATGTTATATAAATGTATATATATGTATATGTATATGTATATGTATATGTATATTTATATGTATATGTATATGTATATGTATATATAAAATCCAAAGTTTCTTTTAAATCATTTTTTTGTGGTGGGATTCTAATTAATCTATGGCCTTGCGTTTTTGTTTCCGCTGGGAAAATGACATTTATAGTGAATTCAATGAGTCGAGTGGGCAGAATTTTTTATCCATTGTAGAGTGTGGGATAATGTTATTTAGTCGTATATATGTCAAGTTTTTAAAAGATTATAAAAAATCATACCCATTTATTAACAAATTTACAAGAAGTTATAACATCTTATTTTATATTTCAAAATATATTTATCGCATTTAAATGTTTCATTCATTATTAATAAAAAGGATGAGAGATTATAAGTATTTAGTTTTTTATATATTTTTATAGCATTAAAAGTGATTTAGTGGTTTATGATTTTAATAGTAAAAAATTGAAATATTATTTTTGAATTTTTATTTTAAGTTAAAAAAAAAATTGTAAATTTAATATAAAATATTTTTAATATATATATATATATATATATATATATATATATATATATATAAAATTGTAAAATTTATGTTTATTTTAATATATATTTAAATTTTTATCTATAAAAAAACCATATTCATTTGAAACCCAAATTTCAAATATTTAAACAAATTTATTAAATTGAAAATGTGTTTATTATAAACATGACATATATATTTTTATTTTGTTTTAACAAACTATAAACAAAAATTATAGTTTTAAATAATATATATTGATTTAACAAATGTTGACAAATAATTATTTGTTTATATACATTTTAAAAACTTATAAATATTATATATTTGTATTGAAACTAGTTTTATCATTTATTTATTAAATTTAAAAATATAAAACATTTGAAAAAATAAATAAAAATTATGTCATTTATTAATTTGTATTCATATTTTGGAATATATTTTATATGACATTATATTCATTTATTATATTTAAAGTTACAAATACAAATTAATGACATGTTTTCATTTATTTAGGAGATTTTGTGTATTTTTGAATCTAATAAATAAATGATAAAATTAGTTTCAATACAAAGATATATTATTTATAATTTTTTTAAAGATATATAAACAAATAATTATTATTTTTTAGTTTTTTTATATATATATATATATATATATATATATATATATATGACAAAATGTCTTAATAATAAAAATTTCTTATGCTTGTAAGATCAAATCAATAAGAGCGTTAGTGTAAATAGTAATATGGAAGGCATTTTCAAATTTGAAATAACAATATGAGAGGAATTTTGAAATTTTGAAAGGAAATATGCACACTATTTTTGCAATTTGAATATCCTGCTCAATTTTATCTGCATGATATTGAACACATCAGTTCATTATAAAATTATTACTTTTATTTGTTTTAGGTGATTATTTTATTTCGACGACATCAAAGAAATCATTGTATTGAGTTATTGTAATGACTTAAAAGAATCCAAAATAATGAATATAGTGGATTCAAAGTTCTCTTCATGAAATTAAGAGTAAGAAATGAATCCACAACGAAAAAACTATAAAATTAAAGGTTATTTTACACAATATGGAGGATTTGCAGTGAATTTACATGATATTAACAACAAGAAAGAAATCCAAAGTGAGCAGTAGATTCAAAGTTCTCTTATCTAAGTTTATTATTGGTCTAAATTTTATTTTTGAAATTCAAATTTAAGAGTGATAGATAAATACCTCCAGAATTATTTATCTTTTTCTTCTTGAATATCTTGTGATGATCTTTAAAAAAATTGTTTTACTAATCTTATCACCAACTAGTTCTCTTCCTTCTGCTTACAATATTATTTTGCTTATTCTCTTTTGCATTATAGTAATTTATTATATTTTTCAAACCTTCTAATAATGTATATCGAATTAGTTCTCTTCGTTTCATCTAAAAGACTTATTTGATAGTTTTTTTTCTCGGTGGTCGTAGAAATCCTGTGATAGTTTTAATTCCTTTCTTTCTCAACAATGTGCACTTTTGCATTCATGATGTCCCCACACTGTCATTATTATTCTTATTCTAATTTCAATGAAATTGTTTCTTTGAATAATGCTTTCACTACTATTTATACAATTGCATACCACAAAATTAAAGATTAAGAATGTTTTTTTCTCAATCTCTTTTCTTTTTGATAATATTTTAGAAGCACTATTTTTTATTAGTTTTATTATTTTACCAGTTATATATTTAATTAAAATTTTATGTTTTTGGATTTTAGTCAACACTGTAATTTAATTGATATTTTTTATAATTTATTTTTATTAAAAAAATTAAAGACAACAAATAATTAATAATAAATTGTTTGGATTAAAATAGGTCCATCTTTAACTAATATGGGAACTACCCTGGGTCTTCAAGAGATCAAACATTAAAAACCTATAGACTAATCAGCCCATTCAAAAAATACCACAACCTAAACAATGTACAAAACTGAAAATAAAAAAGGATGAAACAAAATGAGACTAATAAATAAGACAATCAAAATTGAAATCAATAAGACCGTTTAAGACCTAAAAAGTACCTTTAATGGATTTACCTTGGGTCTTAGACCCAGGGCCTTCTTTGGAGAATGATTTTACACCTTTAACAGCTGAGGGGAAAGCAACTCTTACAAGGGTCCTAAGGTGAGACATTGAAGTGTCCATCACTTCTCCTGAGAGAGCTGAAGCTTGTGGATCAATAGAAGCATCTTTTATCATACACGTGGGGATATCAGAGTCTAATATTATCCCTGACATACCCTCATCACCAAATTTTGTAAATAGGTCCCAATGGATTTCTTTAATCTCCTTCAGAATTGATCTTATCTCCCTAACTTTGTTCTTTAGGCTCAATTTGATTGAGCATAGTTTGGTGTTGGGAGCGCTAGCTTCCTGATGGGACTTATCTAGGCTAAGGTCCTCGTGAGATTGTTTAAAAATAGGGTTTGTAAGACTGGAGGCCCCAGGGGGACCTAGGTCTGAGATGATGACTAGGGGATTCACCTTCTCTAGGGAGATAGTCAATTCAATGTTTAGTTCTTCCAAAGCCTCTAGTTCCAAAATGAGTTTTTTCCTAGGCCTGCCTACCTCAGCCTTTTTTCCCTCTCCTTGGAGACATCCCCAAACACCCTTTTAGTTCTTTTACTCTCTTTTGTTTCTACCACCCCTGAAATCAAAGATAATTTGGTACTCCTCATCAGGGGTGCAAACTTGAGCAAAAGAAAAATAAGGGATTGGTGTGCAACTAAAAATTTATAATTTCCTTTGAAATTCCTCATAGAATCTTCTAGATAGTGAAGTAGGTATAAATGAATAATAACCATGTAAATTTATTTAAAGTGATTCAATAACAAGAAATGGTAAGACTTACCAAGATAAATTTGGAAACTAGTGTGATATACAACATCACCTACCTACATAATTCTAGCCAGACCTTCGATAGGTCCATCCCTAAAAAAATCTTGATAATTTATTTTGATTTTTTTGTAGATTTTAAAATTTTTTATACCCATTTATCCTTCATGATTTTGTTCTTAAAATACTTCAAGTCCTACACTATCAGCGTAGTTTCTTTGGCAATGTCTTCTTCAGATAGCTCAATCCTCATACCCATCATAACAACAATCCTTTTATTCCGAGAATCAATAAAATATTTAGACAGGTTGGGATCATGACTAACAATTCTAAAAATAAATTGGATTAGATTCCCTTTCTCCAAAATTACCCAAAGCATGGGGTTGTTTTAAATGGTTGAACTGGACACATGCTCAACCCTACTAGTTCCTAATTTGGTCACCTTGTCCTCAAGAGAATCATGCTCAGACTCTGTTTCCTTTTCTTTGTCCACTAAATATTCTTGTAGTGAAGCCATGAACTCAAAAGAGTCAATTCTGTGAATTATCAAAAAGTTTAGAAGTAAAGTAAATCAAAGTGAAAGTCAATAACCCTATGAGAGGCAAAAGTAATAAGTGCTCAGAAAAGAGTGTAATGATGACATAGTAAGCCTTAGAAATGATGACTCAATGTTGGGAATCAAATGAGATGAAGGAGTGGTGACACACCATAAAAAGAAAAGAGTCATCATTAAATGACATGAGGGAGTGAGGTGGTAGGGGAATTTCCATGAGGGCATTAAATAATGATATGCACTAGACAATCCAAGAAGTAAAAGTAGTAAATATAAGCTACCAACCAAGCAAATCCATCATATACCTAGCCCAAGGCAAAAAGAGAGAGAGAGAGAGAGAGATTTGGAGAGAATGGTCATAATAATAAAAAACCAGGTGTCAAGAAATTTAAATTTAAAGAAAGAAGAGGAAAGAATGGTTGAGAAGGATCCTAGTTTCGATCACAAAAAACATCCCAAGACCAATAGATGAAGAAAAATGAGAGACAAAGGTCCAAAAAAGCAAGACCAAATCCACCAACAACTCAAAAGTCCTCTAAAAATCCATTAACAACTAGTCGCGATTAACAATAAGAAATTATTAAGTGCATATTATAGACTAAATAAAATTAAAATACTTTTCTCATTTCAAAACATTATTTTTTGATAGCTTAGAAAATGTGTGTTTAATTTTATTTTGATGTGTGTGTGTGTGTGTGTGTGTGTGTGTGTGTGTGTGTGTGTGTGTATGTGTGTGTGTGTGTGTGTGTGTGTGTGTGTGTGTGTGTGTGTGTGTGTGTGTGTGTGTGTGTGTGTGTGTGTGTGTGTGTGTGTGCGTGCGTGCGTGCGTGCATCCGTGCGTGCGTGCGTGCGTGTGTGCGTGTGTGTGTGCACGTGCGTGCGCGCGCGTGTGTACATATACATATATATACACTTAAATAAAATTAATCAAAACTATTAAACTATTTATAGGTCATTATATAAATAGAATAAAATTATATATCAACAAAATATTATCCAATACACTTTGAATTATGGTAAATGTAAGTCCGATCTTATATTTATGATCTATTTTTTAATATTTTTTAAATAATATATTATTTAAATATCTCACTTTTAAAAAAAAAAAAAAAAAACCCTTTTAAAGCAATCAAAATGTAACTCAAGAAATTAAGTTCACTAATTCTACATCTATTATGTTTTATTCATTATTTGATTTAAGGGAAATTATGTAAAATAATCATATGTTCATTTATATGGAATGCCTTTTTTCATTTGCTTTTATCGATCAAATAAAAATACCTTTGTCATTTGAAAAATTTATGTCACATTAGCATTAAATTTTGTCTTTGATGCACACTACATTTGGGCAAGCTTATATAAATATTTTAGGTATAAATACTTATATGATTTTTTAAATCCATACATAAAATTAATCAAGAGTATAAAATTAGGCATACTTCATTATGGATAAAATAAAAGTATTAAAAAAAAGTTATGTGACATACTTCATTATGGATAAAATAAAAGTATTAAAATTAGGCATACTTCAATATGAGCAACAAGTAATTTGATACTTCATCCACTAACTTTGCATCTAGAATGCCTTATTCACTATTTGTCTTAGAAATATTTGTATCAAATCATCAAAGGTAATGATGTTTATAAAATAAGTGTTCTTTGATTTGTATGTATTATTTTATTTTTCTTTTTTTTTAATTTTTTTATTATGTTTTTATGTGTTTTGAAAGTAGTATGATTATATGCTCATGAATTATTATTATTTTTTGTATTGGCCATTTAATCCCGAAGGCCATGGGAATCTTTGTTGGCTCACTTATTTTTTATCCATCATCTATTATTTTGTACTCCTTTAGAAACATGACTTGAAAATTTTAAACAATTTTATAAATTAACTTCTTAAATGCATTACGACACTTTTGTGTATATGTTCAACGAATAACTATGTCAAATTTGTCCATTATTTTAATATTACTTACCTATGTACAATGTGTTTACATTTATCATGACAATCAGTTCATTTTTGTAATTAATAGACATCAATTATAGAATAAGATACAAGATTATTTGTATTTACAAAATTGTTTTTGCTAAGAAATACTTTAACATTTTTTTGTAATTTTTTATTTTTATTTTTGAATAAAGATTCACACCTTTACCAATTATTATTTAAAAATAATGGCATATAACGAGGAGGTAATAATTAAGGATAAATAATGGAGGTTAAGGAAGTGGTAATAATTTATAGTAATTAACATATTATATTGAAAATAAAAATATCTTTAATAGGAAACATTTTTATTTAAAATTAATTTTAAAAAATAATATTTTTGAAATTTGAAATTGATTTTTACATTTATTAATTTTATATATTTATAAAAATAAAGAAGTAAATGATGAACAAAAAATCTAAGAGACACAAAATTAGAAGAAAGTAAATCTCAATTGAATAACAATAGAATCAAGAAAAATCATGATAAGAATGCAAATAGGCAAGCAACGTACACAAAGAGAAAAAATTAAATAGGAAAGCAAAGTAAACTACGTGATTAGAATAATATCAACACATAGGTATTTTATCTAATGCACTATGATGATTTACCACCCAAAAAATGATTAAAAAAAAGCTTATCAAGAATTATATGATAAATATTGTCTAAGAATAAAATTTAGATCTAACCCACTTATACATATAGAAATAAAAATTAAACAATTAAACAAACAATGAACTAAGAAAAATAGCCAAAGTAATGAAATAAATAAATCGAAGTATAATCTTATTGTTTTGAGAATGTAACAGTGATTTGGATGTGATGATTGACCTCTATGTGAAAAAAAGAAACCTTTATTGTTAAAGAACTTTTTTTGTTAATTATTAACTTGCTACAAAATTTATCCTACGGAAAATTTGGCCATCAAATATGGCATGTATTTGTTACCATTGAAAATTTTATATTGTGCCAAATGTATATTTCACTTAGTTAATTATTATAAATGCCCCTATGTAGGTGTGTTTTCTAAGTTTGTATAGAATTTTGTCTTTACTTTCCTTAATTTAAGGGTGTAATGTTTGATTTGATATTTTTTTGTCTTATTTACTTATCTCAACACAAATGATTAAATAAAGAACACAAAAAGATTTATCAATTGATTATCCATAATTTAATTGGAGTTACATATTCGTCATGCGAAAATCAAACTCAATGTAGTTATTTATGTCTTGTAAAAGGAATTTCAAGTAAGTGGGTTTCCTCATGTTCACAAAATATGCAATGAAACTACATGAACATTCACATAAACCCTTTTTTAGTACAAGTAGATGATGTCACAACAAATCAATAATTCATTAAATTTAGATGTATTCCAGTACAAAACACTTTTAAATAAGTTATTTTTGGTATTTGATATTACTAATATAGTTTCATATTTTAACTTCAATAATCTTGGAATCCATGTTTACAACAATTGTATTCTAATAATGCATTTTCCATCATCTCTATTTTTTTTTATTTTTCTATTGTTTTTACAACTAATCTTTCTCTACTCATTTTCTGTCCATGTCACTTTTTAAACATGAAATAAACCTATATATGTAATAAAAAAGTATTCTACAAGAGAAGTGTCAATGTTTGAGTGTGCACTAATAGTTGAGTAATTCTAAACTTTGTACGGCCTTATAATTTTGATAATATTATGTATTAGTTTTCTAATTTTCACCATTTCAAAAATTAGTACACCAAATTAAAAGATTTTTACACTGTATTCAAGTATTAGCGAATGTCTTTTACATGCATTTAATTTTTTGTTTAAATTAATTTAATTTGCAACTTTCCCTCCATTTCTATATGCCAAATGAAAAATTTTAATAATAAAAATGTTAAATTACATATGAATTATTTTCGATGTTTGTATGTAGCACCTAGATGGTAGTGCGAACCCCCAAACTTGGGGGTTCACATTATTGACATTTATCTTTTATAACCTTTGTCATTATTATAAGTTCTCCTGTAGAGTCTTTTACACATTGTTGATAAATTTATTGACTCAAATTTTCCACTTATGGGCACTCAAGGAACCAATTACTTATGTTTAAAAAATGGTTAAGAGACATATGAAAATTTTAAACTTCACTATCCTCCATATATATAATTTAATTTTGAAAAAAATACCATTTCAAAAAATACTAATTTCACCAATGAGAAGTGGGTGACTTGTTAAATTTCTTGTTGTTTCAATCCCCACCCATGTTCAAATTTCACTATGGTATCTGAGGCTGGTTGTGGTTTTCAATGGAATTCTCAAGCTAGTTGTGGCTATTTATTTGTATTGTTTGGTCAAGTTGTGGTCATTCATTGGTGTTCTTAGGTCAGTTATGGCTGTTATTGGTATTCTTAGGCTAATTGTGACTATTTTTGCTATACTTGGTACATTCGATAGATGATCTCTTGGAAATCTAGATCCCTAATTTTGTCCTAGACCAATTCATAGCTTCGATCAAAATTAAATACCTATAAAAAATACTAATTTTTAGATATAATTTTTAGTAAACTAATAATTAGTTATAGATTCAAATCAAAAAAAACATAAAGGATACAATTAGTGAGCTCATCAATTTTAAAAAAATATTAAATATGTATTTTTTCAAATAAGTATTAAAGAGAAATTATATATTTAAATAAAATAACAATATGAAAGAGACATAAAAAGCATTGAGAGCAACAAAGATCATGTATTAAAACAATCTATGTACAAATAAAACAATTCATAAAATCCATATACAGTCGATTGAAATAGTTGTTACAAATTCTAAGCTACATAATTGAGATGCACAATTTCAATAATGTAATCAGCAATGAGTAATGGATTAATTATATATGTATAAATAATCAGCTACTAGTTCTAACAGCATGTGTTATTTTGATTAAAAAAAATATTTTTTGAAAGTAAAAATAATTATAATATAAATTTTGGGAAATTTAAACACATTTGAAAGTACAGATGATAGCATGGCACAAAATACACAAAAAAATAATAAGATAAATAACTAGTAAGTAATTTATGATAAACTATGGAATAATTGTGCATCCAAAATTAAGAAATTGTTAACTCTCCTTGTATAGGTTATTATAAATGACCAGTTTAATTTAATTATTAGTAAAATAATTATTATAATAAATTACACATGTATTTTTTAAATTAAAAATAGATGCATGTTTTTTTTATGTGTGTAGAAAAAATGAGTATTAGTTCAACTAGTATACTTAATTTTAAAGCTAATGAGATGTGGGTGAGTTAGTAAAAGTGTCTTTGTTCTTTCAATCCACACTCAAGTTCAATTATCTGGAAAGGCATATGAGGCTATTTATAGTATTTGGTTGTATTCACAGGGTTGTTAATGGTTGTTGGTTATTCTTGAGGCCAGTGGTGACCATTGTTGGTAATAATTGGTATACATATGGTGATATCTAGTACACAAGTGGTATCCAGGTGGTTATTAAATTGAATGGACATATAGGCCCTTGGTTGTGCCCTAGATTGGTCCACGCTCTGGTGAAAATTTGTCATCAATAGAAAACTAATTCCATTAGAAAACATTTAATTTTTATAGTTATAATGTATCCAATAAAAACAAAAATGTAAAATCATTTAACATGAGCAGATAACTTGTTTTCAATCTCTCTCTAATAATGATTTTTTATATATTTTTTCTAATAAAATTAAACAATTTAAATGATCTTGTTGGTAATATTATGAAAATTTTATAATTATAATTTATTTTTAATACAATAGTATAAATATATCATTTACTAAATGAAATAAGAAATGGATGTAAGGAAAAAATTTAATAAAATATTCAAAAATAACATAGAAAATGTATTCAAATTTTAGCTAATAATTACAAGTGTGGCCATACAAATTAGAGATAGAGGATTTATACAAATCTATAATGTAATTAATTTACAATATTTTATGCATTATCAACATCTTTTAGATGTAAGCTTGACCCTTCACCACCCTCTACTAAAAAATTTAAAATCACCTCCACTCCATCCAAAGAGCTAACCACCCTTAAAGACACCTTAACCCTCTCCTTGGAAGACTCAATAGGCTAGTGCAATAGAGAACTGGGGTTTTTCTTAGACAATTTATATCAAGTTATGATGGCCATGTTAGACCTTATTGCTAACTGGAATAAGCTGAAAATGACTATGGTGAAACTCAAAAATGACTTGGATGTGGTATTGAAGATGGAAGACATTGTGCTAGAAAAGAAAATGAAACTAGTGGATATTTTTATGGAATCCCCTACTAACCTGATCACTTCTCATTATTAAGGGACCCAAAGTTTAACTCGAGATAAGACCATCCTCACCTCTGATTAAGGCCCCTCGAAGCACACTAGGGGAAGAATTAAAAAGGTTTTTCTAAAGGAATCCCTCCAAGAGAATGAGGAGTAAGAGACTATTTAGGATAATACTAGCTTCGAGGAGATTTCTAGTTCTAGCTAATACTTAGTTTGTGTTATTTTTGAGTTTATAGTTTTTATTCTATTATCCCATATTTTTTTCTTTTGGGATTCTGATATGTTTATGCTCAGCTGAAGGCCTTCTCCAAACCATTGTCGATCTTTGACTATTTTTTGTTTTATACTAATTTTGTTTACAATAGTGGTTGCATGAGCCCTGTAAAACATTTTTTAATCACCCTATCTAATAAAAAAAAATTGGCCATAAATAATCTAATAAATGATTATCATCATTTATACTATATTTATTAGCAGCTTCTAAAATAATATAATTTCTTCTCTCAATGTTTCAACAAAATTCTCATTAGATTCATCCAGAAGAACTATGTTTAGATGATTCTAGGAACCCTTATTGTAATTCCAAAATTATTTCAACACTTTATAAAATATTTTTGGATTTCCAAAACCTTTGAAACTATCATGTTGAACAAACATGTTGTCTTCTTAGGTGTATATAAACTAAAAACTATCCATATTCAATTCTATGTTTTTAATAAAATAACACATTAATCCATCTACATCTTTTTTGGTTGCTAAAGTCCATATTCCAATTTTGAATACTAACAAACATTTAAATAATAAATCCTTTACATTGGGTCATAAAAATTCATATTTATTTTTAATATATATAACATTCCTTCTATTCAATCTTTAGGAAGTCACTTATTTTTATACACTAAATGAACTAAAGAACCATTGAAATCAAATATTTGAATGTTTTTATTTACTTATTTGCATCTACAAGTGGTAGATAATAAATTACTCTTCTTTTATATAAAATTTCAAATGTTATTTAGACAAAAATTTAAAACTTTCCTTTATAAAATAACTTTACACTTAACAACTATGGAAATTAATTATGAGTTTAAATGTTTTTAATGACTGATGCATTTTTGGATGCATTCCAACATGATATAAGCATGTACATATTGAAAATCATCTATTTGAATTCAATGTTTTATCAAATGTCCAGCTAGAAAATATTTTAAAGTAAATTGATTCATCAACATTTGAAAGAAAATATCTCTTCTTGTCTATGAATAATATATGTTCTAACCCATAATGTTTGTGTATTTATATATAAAAAATTTCATATATTTGATGTAGATCGACAGCATATTCTCATTATTTGATCTCAATTTTGTTCACTTATTTTTAGATGCAATGTTCCCATTTTAAAATTATATTTGTATTTTTTAACCACTCAAATTTGATAATGATATAACAAATACTACTTTAATCTAGATAAGTAAATCACAATCCAATATCTAAATGTTTCTTTACAATTTTAAATAAGTCAAAGTTAAATCTGTTATGAATGTACTTATAGTGATAAAAAGAAAAATATGGTATTATTTTTGTTGATTTCATTTTAGAATTCCCCACAACTTCAAAAATCAATCCTTCTACTCCTAATATCAATAACTTCTTTTTAATAAGAATGAAATCTAAAAAATATTAAATAATAGTTTTACTTAATGTTTTATATTCTACATATCCTTTAAATAAAAATTTAAAAGTAATATAAAATACTAAAACAAGAAATATCAAATTTACCAATGAAAACACAACATATATTCTTTAAAAAAATGGTCAACACATTATTTATAATAATAACCTCAAGATCTTACCGACCCTACAAGAGCACCCCTGAGGCTAGTCTTTGTAAATCCCCTACCAATGACCTTCCCCTCAAGCTATTCATACCCAAAACAAACTAATCAACCTTGATGGGGGAACCTCTAAGGAGACCACTCGAAATGGTAAATCCATTCTATTGGAGGAATTGAAAAGTAACAAGGCATGGCTAGAAATGTTTAAATCCAAGATGCAAGAGGTAGGGTTGGTCCTTGCCAATCTTATGCAGGAATGGAATGCTATTAATAGATAGGTCAAGACCATGGTGCACTATTTCATCTAGTCTTCTAAACCTACTCTAACCCCTATTAAAAAAATCTTGGAAACCCCCCCACTTGGCTCCCCTAAGGTGGACCCCATAAAGAAGACTCCCCTATAAGATCAAGGGCATAAGAGACCCTGTATGATCTTTCTAGGAGAGGCAGTTGAAGATCTTAAATACAACACATGGGTTAATATTTCAAAGTTTAAGGACATCCCAGTGAAGAACCCTGAGGAAGTTGAAGACCTATTGGAGGGACCTCCCTCCTAATTTTTGTTTATGTTTTCTATTTTTCATATTTCTGGTTTAGTATAGTTGATTTTTGATGTTTTTTTTGGGTGACCTATTAATAATATTAGCATTTCACTCTTCAGGTTCCAAGATCCATATAAAACTTGGTCTTTTACCCTATTAAATAGAAGAGTGTATATTCTATATATTATATTTGAAATTAAGTCATCATGAATTAATCATAAATGATTAAAAAAATGTTGAAAGTATTCCATCATATTTACAAAATTATTTATAATATTTATGTGATATAACAATGTTTTTTTGGGTATAACCCTTTTGTCCATGGTCAACTACAACAATAGTTCATACAACGAACCCAAAATTATAAATATCATTCCAAACAGTATATAAGTATTATTTATTTTTTCTAATATTTTAAGTCACATTGATCATTACTCCTATAGAAAAAAGGAATTTTATCATTTCTTTATTTCATAAGTATCTTTTCATTATTATTTTTTGACTTTTGCTCTCATATTATAAGCCCACCAAAAATCAAACTAGACTTCATTGGAGATAGTTTTTAAGAACTTCAATGTGTGCCCTTAATAAGTATGTTTACTTTGTTTATTTGGAATGAGTTCTTTAAAAAAATTATGGGAAATTCATTAATAGTGAAATTTTTAAATCTATAATTTTTTTTTTGGCATATATATTGGAAATAAAATATAAAATATTAACAAAAAAGTATTAAATAATTATAAAATAAACTTGGCTAAGTGCTTACTATGAACACAAGTGCAAAATAGAGATATTTTCTAAAAATATTGGTATCAACATAAGGCTAACTATTATTGATGAGGATCCTTTCTTTGAATGCATAACTAGTTTGTATAGTTCCCTAAAACTTATTTCTAAGTTCTTGGGAAAAAATACGCTTTAATTTTCTCCATACTAGGGAAGGAGAACAAAACTAGTCTAAAAGAATAGGAAGAAATCCATTCAAGATCCTTAAGATGGTGGATGAAAAATAAGGATTTGGCTCCCCCATGAAACATTTGATTATACCAAATATAATGATACCCAACCATAGTGTAGCTAATGGGTCTTATCACTAACTTAACCTTTACTTGGAAGTTGTTCATTGATGGATGAGTGAAGCATTTTTTAATTTTAAAATTCATATTTTTTTCCCTTGGTATTTAATGTTATTTATTTCTATTTTATTATTGTATGGCTTGATAGTTGGTGGTTTGGAGAAGGCTTTTGATCCTGCCAGGGACCTTACAGTATTCTTCTACTTTTTCATGGTTTTGGGTCTTGGTTTGGGGTTTTGGGGACCTAAGACCCCTTAATCCTATGAATGTTTTTTGAGTTGACTTGTTATTTCTCTTACTCTATCTCATTGCTTTGTTTGCTCTTTGATACTTGGGTCTCTCTTCATTACACTAGGCTAGTTTTTGGTCTAGCCAAACATGACTAGTTCTTGCACTAGTTAAATGTGGTTATTTTTTTTCTCTACTATTCCTCCCTTTGTTGGGCCCATGATACTCTTTCACTATTATTAGCTCTTTTTATAGGGTCCTTTTTGTTCTCCTAGTGAGTTGTTTCCGCTTATATGTTTTTTTGGCTAAGGGAAGACCAATACCTCTTGATGTGTCTGGGTTGGTACCGACACCAATCAAAGGTGGGATTACCTTAATCAAAACTAAAACCTAAAATTCACTATTTAAAATGTTACATAATTGAACAAGGAAATTTTTTTCATTACACTTTCTCCATCTCAAATTAAACATTGTACTCCTTGATATTTTGCTTATGTTTCATTTACATGTAATCTATACTAGAATGAAATGAATATAATAATATAACTAATTATCTATTAGGATTAGTTTCACCTATTATTAAAACTATAAATAAATTTATCAAATCTATATTTTATTGAAATACATAAAATAAAACAAAAATAATGATATATGATAATTAGTGAGTATCAATTATAAATATTATAATTAGGTCATATAAAGAATATAATTTATGTAACACAAACCTAATGATAGATTAAAATTACTTGAACTTAATTATAAAAACTATAATGACATAAATAAAGTCAAAGAACATTAATGTAATAAAAGAAGTCTAAATGTTATACCTTGTGTTATTTTTTTAGACTCCTTATCACACAGTTATGTTTCGTTTAGAAATAATTTATATTAGATTGAAATACATACAATAATAAAACTAATTATCTATTAGAATTAGCTAAGTAAAACATAAATACTAGAATAAAATAAAAACTATATTATAATTTAAAAATACATATATAAGAGAAAACAAATAATACATACGAACTAGCATCCACCAATTATAAATATAAGAAAGAAGACATATAATTGATATAATTGATTTAACATAAAGCCAATGACTTATTGTAATTAACATCTATCACTTATAAATATTTTTGTGAAATAAATATATTCAAACAACATTCTTTAAATACTTGTACATGATTCATGCATGGTGAATGAGGCACCCATATCTGCATGCATATTCTATCTCTCCCATATTGATTTACATTCACATGGCTACAATTTTTTCAAATTATTATTTTTTCTTTGGGTGATTATAGTAACCAATTTTTGACAAAATTTAGTTATAGACCTTCAGTTATTCATCAGTGAACTTTATACATAATTATCAAATTCTAGTTTAACTAATTGAAATAATTTTTTATGTAAACATAGTATATTAGTGGTAATATGTAAATAACATATATTTTTAACTATTTTCAATAATTAATATTACTAAACCATAATATGTTTTCACTACTAGATGAATGGCTTTGCTTCTTCCATATATAATAAGAATATGAGATGGATCTATACTACAACTGTATATAAAATTTTCCAAAAATATAAATATATTTCATATTTAAGTGGATATGTACTTCCTATGAGACCAATCTCCCTCAATTTCATAAGCTCTAGTGGCTCATCCTGAGACCAATCCATTAGGAATGTCTCCTCCACCAATTCATCACAAATTCACACACCAAATATAGTGTAAAATTTTATCAAATTATGAAATTACCTATGTTATTTATATATTCTATAGAAATCTAAAGCAATGTGCTCATTTGTGTACCTTAATAAGATTTTATAATATTCATCACCTTCAATTTCTCTAACCACCCTTTTAGAACAAATAAAAATGGTTTGTATATAGATATCAATGATGCCCATTCCACCATCGTCATGAGGAAGGAAAACAAATATCCCAATAAACCCTATGATAGCCTCTATTTTGATTAACATTGACCAAAATAACATCTCTCAATACCTATGCTAATTTTTTATATGAGGCTATATAGATGACCCAACATGATGATTAATAGACACAAGTGACTACAATGATTTTGTTACAATCCTAAAACTTACCTAATAAAGAGAAAGGCTTGTAGATCCAATAAGAAATGGTTTTTTCACTCTATCAATAACATATTGCCACATATATAAATAAGAGTTATTTAGAGAAAAATGATTAGCAATGAATTTTAATATTTTTTACTTTTGTATCCACATCCACTAATAATTATGGATCCACTTTGGTAATGGTATCATGCTTTATAGTCTATAACATATAGTTTGGACGATTGAAGATGAGACCTTGAGGCTTTAAAATTAATGTCAAGGAATCAAAGTTCTTATTTTAAGGAAGATTCTTGATCATTGAGAGTGAATATGGTATCATTTGAAAAATTAATATTAATGCACTGAGAGGAATGGTCATGAAGAATAATACCCCTAATCATTCTTCCATCTACTCTATGACTAAGGATATAACCAAATGACTTAGATTAAAATACATATAGAGTAAGAGTAAGAGTAAGAGGAAACATTTAATAATGCATTAAAAAATTCCAAAACTATTGTGCTTGTACTCATTTATGGTGAGGTAGGCTTATGCATCTTAAAACAAAGTTTGAATAGATGAAAGAAATAATTGGCCAAAACCTAGAGCCTTTAGAATTGATAGAATAAAAGACCATTCTATCCAACCATATGCTTCTTTTATAAAAATAATTGAGGAATATGATCAATTGGAGAGAATCAAAATCCCATTTTAGTCCTTACCAAATTTATATTAAACTATCTAGTGTGTGTGTGTGTGTGTGTGTGTGTGTGTGTGTGTGTGTGTGTGTGTGTGTGTGTGTGTGTGTGTGTGTGTGTGTGTGTGTGTGTGTGTGTGTGTGTGTGTGTGTGTGTGTGTGTGTGTGTGTGTGTGTGTGTGTGTCTGTGTGTGTGTGTGTGTGTGTGTGTGTGTGTGTGTGTGTGTGTGTGTATCTCTATGTGTGTGTGTGAAGTTGAAGGATTTCATGAGTAATTTTAATTAGATATTGATTTTAGTGAGATTTTTAATCATGGTAGTATAGTCATTTACACAAATGACCTTCATGAGTATTCATTTACCAAAATGACTTTTTTTACACATATATTTTTAGTGACAATTACAAGATAAGGGGACCCACTTTAGCACACATCCACCATAAATAATTTTTAGTATGTGAGAGGAATGGTAAATTTAATTCACAACTTATATATCTTACCCTCTTATTATATTTCCCCATCAACAATGTATTTGGAGAGTGTAGTGCCATACAAATCATTATTATATTGTGATTACTACCAATCTGATATTAAACCAATCACAACCCAATCATGTATTTTAATGTTAAGTTAAAGGCTTTCACTAGTAATTATAATTAGATATTAATTATAGTGGTATTTTTATTCATGTGTATTTTATTCATTTACCTAAATGACCTTCATGAGTTGCCATTCACCCAAATGAAAATTTTATACTTGTGTATTTCTTTTAATAGTCACAAGGAAAGGGGAACCACTTTATCATGTAGCCACTATAAGCATTTTTCAGTAGGGGAGGAATGGTGACTGTAATTCACCAATTTGAGATTATCACCCTCTAGCCTATTTTCCCATTGTAAAATATTTTGGTGAGTAGAGTGCCTAGTAAATCATAATTGTATAACAATTATTATTTTGATTGATATTTTCTTTTGACCAGTGTTATAAATTAGATCTGGGGCACAAAATGGGGGCCCATTTCTTGAGAACTATTAAACCAATATAAGTAGCTACCACTTAAAACCACTGAGTAAACTAAAATAGCTACATCCAAACTATAAATGCCCTGTGAGATTTGAACTTGGGTGGGACTGGCCACAACCAACCCACTTTACCAACCCTTCTACATCTCATTGGAAATTGTATAAAAATTATTACTAATGAGGGATTAACCCAATGGCAACCCAATCATGTATTTTAATTTTTCAACACATGATTGAAACTACATGATTAGGTTGTCATTGGGTTAATCTAACATTGGTAATAATTTTGAGATAATGATGATTATTAAGCACTAAACTTATTAGAAGCTTTGCCAATGGGGAAGGAGGCTAGAGGGTGTGAATCTTGAAGTGGTGAATTACATTCACCATTCATCCCCCATAATAACAAATTATTAGAATGGAAGTGTGTTAGAGTGGGTCCCATTACCTTATGATTAACACATAAATGCATGATTAAAAACATGTCATTTAATTAAATGACTAAAATACACTAGTAAAAACACTACTAAAATTAATATCTAATTATAATCAGTCATGAAATCCCATAAAATAACATTAAAATACATTATTGGGGTTTCATTAGGTTGTTCCCACATTGGTAATAATTTTGAGACAAGGATGATTTATTAGGCACATCACTCACCAAAATATTTTAAAATGGGGAAATTGGCTAGAAGGTGAGAATACTAAAGTGGTGAAACACATTAACCATACCCCCCCTCCCACACACACACTAATAAATAATTACAGTGTTTTTGGCTAAAGTGGGTCCCCTTACCTTGTTACTATCACCATAAAAACATGAGTAAAAAAATTATTTTATGTAAATGATTACTCATGGAGGTTATTTGGGTAAATTACTAAAATAAGAGTAAAAATCCCACTAGAATTAATACCTAACTAGTATAAATAAGTTATTAACCAACCATGTTTGATTTGGTATGGTGATAGTAGGTAGGATATGGAAATAGTAATTCACCAGGGCCTTGAAAATGATTTTATATGAAACTAGTTCCATATCACTATATTAGATATGAATTTAATAAACTTTTTTGGTGATAGCTCCAAATGACTTATTTCTAGGGCTTCTATATAAACATGCAACAAATCACATCCCATAAATTTCTAATATTATTTATGAAATTCATGAGGAAATCCATTAATTCCAAACACATTTTCATTTGCTATACATCGTATTGCATCAAAGAGCACATAAA
>JARHVA010004964.1:715000-727500 GCA_037957365.1 Torreya grandis | reverse complement strand
TTCATGGTAATCTAGGAAACCACTAAAGGTGTTTTTCACAGAGATGTACTCTTATAACTTCCACATTTTTGGTAGTCTTACAAGCAAAAAATAAGTTGTCACTAAGACCATGAAGCCACAAATATGGCATGCCACCTCAAAGGTGAATAGGCTATGTGGAGAGTGTAAAAACTTTTTACGATGTTTGAAATGAAGGGGGTCCACTATTAGGAAATATGATGTTTCAAATAATTTAATAATGGGTGAAATTTTAGCATAATTCAATGTAATGAATAGGTTTTTTTATATTATTTTCTTAGACTATTTGTTGTAATATTTTCTATTGCATCAATATCATAGTTTTAGAAAGTGTATGTTTTGGTTACCACCATTCCCAATAGTTTAGTTACCATATTATGGTAAATAACTTTATATATATATATATATATATATATATATATATATATATATATATATATATATATATATATATATATATATATATATGCATTGATAATGAATATTGAAGTACTCAAATATTATTTTGTCTAATAACTGTGAGTCCTCTACACATCTCATAATATTTTTTTAACAATAAGACATATTTTTTATTCTTCTATTTATTTTTTAAAAATATAATATTTTATACTAACAACACTAACTACATTAAGGTGGAAGCTTATCTAGTACCACTAACCTAAATTAAATGTGCTAATAATTATTTCCCTAAAAACTAATACATGGTGACAAAATAATTCTAAATTAAAATAAACTAAATCAAATAATACCCTTACTAGTTCAAAAAGTAAATTGAACTGAATACTAATCTTACCAAGTCATTCCAATGTACCTTCAATGTTATCTCTATTTTTGTTTTATCCAAATTGGAATTAATAGGTTAATTCACCCTAGTTATAATAAATTGAATAGAATATAACAAAATTATGTAAATATAATATCAACAAGTATAATGAAATGAAAATGCTAAACTTGATAAAATGTAATCAATTGAAATAATACTAACTATGAAATTAAATGATAAAATTAGTTGATTTTGTCTATAATCTAACTATATGAAACTAATGTAAGACTAAAAATGACAAACATGGACTTGATCTATAAATACTTAAAATTTGAAATTAAAAATTGAGTAGGAAGTTATTTTCCATATTGGGATAGGAATGAATACCATTATAGTTTTGATCTAGTTGATCCTAGCTTGTGCTAAAATTTCAGGACTTAGGTCATGATCATGTGTGGTATGTTGAATTAGGTATGTAATGGAAATTTGGTGTTCGAATGTATGAGGAATACTTGGAAAAAATGTCTCCGAAGTTAAAACCCTAATATGGCATGTGATGATTTAAAACTTTTAAATATAAAAATGGGCAAGTTTGATGGGTTAGGATGAACCCAATCACCCTATGATGTAAAAAGACTACCTATTTATCCAAAAATTTGAAGAGGAAAAAAAAACCATGTAAATATCCTACTTAAATTTCTTTTTGTAATTGTCCTCCTTTGACTATATGAATGCATCTAGATCTGGATTGAATAATTGGTCATGTTTTGTTTTGACTTGTTTAAAATAGGTTTTGGACTTGGTTGAGGACTACTTCTAGAGATCAAAATTAGAATCAGGAAGAATACGAAATCTTTTCTCAATGTAAATTAGTGTAAGTATGCCTTTATCTTGAAATTTTCAACTAATAGAATAGACTAATTAAGTGTAACTTTATATCAATTTAAAATGGAAAACCACATCTATGAAAATCCAAAATACACGGACCATAATATAAGGGAGGGCTAGAATTTTAAAAATGATTATAAGAAGGTTAAGGATAGGAACCTCTCATAGGGGACATAACATCTACCATTATTAACCCCTAATTGATGTTATTTTAATTTAGGGAAACATGTGGATTTAGAGTCTAGTTCCATTTTTACAAATCTTTATCAGGGTTTCTAGTCATTATAAAATAAAATTTCGGTGTCAAATAGAAATTTAGAAAGTAAATAGGTCCATATAGGTGCTTAGGATAGGGTGAGTTGAAAAAATAGGTCCAAATTAGGCACTCAATTTAACTAAAGTGAAATAGGATAAGACAATAACATAATCAAATATTCATGACAAAATTTAGGTGTCTATATTTTCTAAGTGTTTAAAGAACTATTCATGCTTGATTTCATGAACTTTACAGAAACATCTTCTCTAAGGCTTTCCATAAAATTTGGTCAATTGAATATTTTTTTCTATAGCCAAATTTTAATTTTGAATTATCACCTTGTTCATTTCAAAGTATTTGAATAGCCATTGCTTTAATTTTTTTTATAAAATTATATTTTAAGCTAGGTTCCTATAACCACCATGGGTCCATTGGGATAATTTAGGTCTTCCACATCTATGATAGTTGTTAATTTATTTTTTTACTCTCCACAATGATAAAATTATGAGTTCATTCATTCATCATTGTTTCACATGTATATTTTGTCACAATATATCAACAAACTATGATCATATGTAAAAAAACTAATAAATAATACAATGTTTAAAAAAAACATTCCATAGAGAAGTGAATACACATGGAGATTATAATGACATCATAGGGTCAAAAAGTCACAGACTGTCCTGAAGCATATATTAACTTTATTTTAAAATGGGAATTTGTAGACATGTAACATTATACATTTCAACTTAGCTTGTGAGTGGGTCTATTAGTCATGAATATATGTATTTGGCATTAAAATAATAGTGAACCTTTATTTAAGAAATATAATGTGGCCATGAAGTGATTAATTATTTCACAAGGGTAAATTATATATGAACTTATAAAATTTATATAGATGTATATGAAAAACACTTTGGTTTGATAAATGTCTAATGGGACAATTTAATTGCTATTAAAAAGTGTTATCTAATACTTCCAGATGGTGTAAATATGTTTTAAATTGTTGTAATAATATTTTTGAATCTTACATTACATGATGTGATTGGTTAGTATGACGTAAAAGTTATAAAATTATTAGATAGTAATGTAAAAACTATTAGGTGCTACTATGAAACCTATGGGGAATTATGTGATTGTGACTAATTAGGATATAATTAGATCTTAATTTCACAATAGTTGGAATCCAATATTAGACTACTTAGAACCAATAATATCAATATCAAAATTAGATATCATACTAGCTAAAAATCAATAATAGCAATATAAAAATTCAATTTCAATGATTAAAAATATAGATATGAAAATACTTTGTCTATATTTTCTTATATATGGGTAAAAATGGGTTTTTTAGACCCAAAACCTATAATAACCCTAGAGTAACCTAGGCCACCATGAAAAACAAAAAAAAGATGCAACCCCCCAAATAACCATTAAAGAACAACCCATAAATGGCAAAGAACCTACAAGAAACACAATAAAGACCCAAAGAAGTCAAAATCCCCAACAAAACCAGATCACAACAAAAATCGACTAAACCATCACATATGATGAACAACCATCCCATGCCACCTAACCCATTGCATGGGTGTGATTTAACCTAAAAATATAAATTTTATCTTCCTTTGTCACATTTTTTCCAAGAAGTGGGGGGAACCCATCCAACGATGCCCAAGTTATGAAACCTCTCAAAACTCTCAAGTTTACCAAAAATTATGCACACCTATATCCATCCCTATAAACATGTTAGATATGAACAAAATGGATATTTTACAAGAAGTGCTTAGCCTACCTAATTCCATTTTTAATATTACATGAAGGTTGGATCTTCCCTAAGAGGTTATAGGGACTAGGTTAACGCATAGAGTGGATGGACAATTCTATCGATATTTTACCATAACACATATGCAATATTGTATAACACGTACATATTATTTAAATTGAGGCTTGATTATTATCAAACCATAATGCATACAACTTATAACATATATACGTTATAGTTCATACATATTAATAACTATGTAAATTTGAAATTCTAAAAGTGGAAGCATTTGAAACTTAAAATAATGCATAACTATAAGTTGGCATTTATATTGCTACTTTATATTCATTATAATTTAAATTTATTTTAGTAAATATAAGAAATTAGGGTCACTCTACATCTGATAGATCTCATCTCATAGATATACTCATTACAATATGGGAGGTAGTGTCTTTAAATCTAATATGGTCACTACTTAGGCATTTTTAGGGTTTTAGTATTAGACTTAGGGATTTTAGGGCATAAATTCTATAATTGATGTCCATTTTGGATAAATATATAGTCATTTTTTAGGTTTTGGTGCCTTTAAGATTACTTATTGTCATTATAGGAGTCCTAGCTTTGTCAAAATTAAAGTTTACAAACCAACACACACTAGACTAGTCCTTTATTCCAATTTTACTTATGTTTAGGTCCCTTATAGTAAAAATGGTAACACAACAACACCATAATCATTTAGAATTAGGAAAAATAGGGAGAATTTGGGACACATTTAAGTGTGGTCATCCTAATTGAATTTGAATTAATGAAACCAAAAACTATTAAGACAATAAAATTACTCATAGGCCAAGATCCAAAACAATAACTCATAATTGATTCATATTGAATGACTTGAAAAAATTAAAAACCCAAACCATGCTTAAATAAGCCTCAACTCAAAATTTATATTTGACATTATCTATTTACAGTAACCATTATTTATAGTAAATTTCACATGCAAGCATGCATGGCTCTAAAAATATACTTAAATACTCTAAACACTATAATTATCCTATGGGAAAAAAATCAACTAAATTTGATGTCCGATTCTAAAAATATATAATTTCTAAAAATAGAAAATTCTCAAAAAAATCATTAAAAATTAACTTTGGACTCTTAGATGATCATGTATGGCCTCTAAGAAATATTTAAATCAACTCTTATAGGATATATAATCTTAGTATATCATCTAAATTTTTCATACAATCATTTTGGTGCATGAAAGATCTCAAATGGAGCTATGGGTCAAAAGTTATGGCCACCAAAAAATTGACCTACTTTTTTCATTATTCTCCTCTAGTTGAAAATAACTTAATTCCTACAAGTTTCCCTAATTTTACTAACACCATTTTTCCTTGTTAATATTCTTCAGCTTCTATTATATAATCTAAGTTTTTTTATTTTTTTTGAAATACTTCCCACTATACCAAATACCTATTATAATTCCCTTGCCTTTTGCTCACCATCTTCATATCCAAAACCTACACTATCTTTTCCTTCCTCATATTTGGAACCTATTGCTCCAAATTTATTTATTTATCTTCTTCACCTTCACCATATTCTCCATGGAATTAATATAAATTTGAAACATTAAATACTAAAGATATATCAAAATTTTATGATAAACTCACCTCATAAGCATTGTCATTGATTTTCTTCACAATTTTTCATGGTCTAATTTTCTTGTACATTAACTTGTTGTATGTGCATTTTAAATATATTTCTTTCTTCAAATGAACCATTATCAACTCTCCTTATTCAAATACCTTTGATATTCTTCAGACATCTACTAATGCTTTATATTTCCCATTACTTTCTTGTAACTTTCTCCTTACTCCTTACAACTGTTGCATATGCTCTAGAAATGCTTCTGCATCATCACTAATTTGATCTAAAATTGGTAAATATATCAAATATAAAATACCAATAGGATTTCTTCCATAAAATTTTTGAAATGGTGACTTTTTTGTTGAATTATTATATGCAAACTTAGCTTGAGGTAAAGCCAAGTCCCATTGTTTAGGCTTCTCTCTCACTATACATCCCAACAAATTTCCCAAATTATTATTCACAACTTATATCTATCCATATATTTGTGGGTGATATGCACTACTGAATTGTAGATTATTACCCATATTCTTCCACAAAGTCCTCCAAAAATGACTTAGAAATTTCATGTCCCTATTTGAAGTAATAGTTTTTGGAACACCATGTAATATCATAATATCCTTAAAAAATAATTTTTAACTCTAGTGGAATCATTGGTTTTCTTACATGAAATGAACCATTTTAGAAAATCTATCAAAACAACAAAAATTGAATCATTACCTCTCTATTTTTTTACTAATCTAACCACAAAATCCATACTCAAATTTATCCATAATCCTTTTGAAACTAGTAATGGTATGTAAATTTTAGTATTTTATGCATGTCCTTTATCCACCTGACATGTTTTTTACCTTGAAACATACCTTGTCACATCTTTCTTCATATTTGACAAAAATACTTTTCCTCCACCAAAGTTATTGTTTTCATCTTACCAAAATGTCCAGCCAAACCACCACTATGTAATTCTCTTATGATATTGTCTCGTGGAGACCTAACTGGAATGCACAATTATTTCCCTTTGATGAGATAATCTTCTTTTATAATATACTCATCATGAATAACATCTATCCCACATGTTAATGTATTCCTTCACTGATCAAGTACCTTGAAAAAATATGGGTCAGTATCATATAATTCTTTAATAGATTCAAATCCAACTTCTTCACTCACCATAGTAGTTAATAATTTTACTCTCCTACTCAATGCATTAGCTACCTAATTTTGTTTTCTGTCTTTATGTTTCAACACAAAAGTATGCCCTTGCAAGAAATAAAACCCTCTTTGCATGCATGCTATTCAACTTATTTTTTGTATTCACATAATTCAAATCCTCATGATATATAAATAGTATAAACTCCTTAGACACCAAGTAATTCCTCCAATGTTTTAATTATTTTACAATTGCATAATGTTTAACATCATAGGTAGAATACTTTATTCTTACTTCATTCAATTTCTCATTGAAATATGCTATTGGCTTTCCTTCTTCACTTGGCACAACACCAACTCCCACAAATGAAGCATCATAATAAACCTCAAACACTTTAATAAAATATGGTAATGTTAAAATTGGCCTTCCTGTAATCTTCTTCAAAAATTCAAAGATTTTTGTGTCTTATCTAGTCCATGCAAATTGTTTCCCTCTCATGCAATCTATTATTGGTGCCACAGTACTACTAGATTTTTTAATAAATTTTCTATAAAAAGTTTCTAAACCATGGAAACTTATTATCTCTATAATGATTTTTATAATAGGCCACTCAATAATTGCCTTTATCTTTTCTTCATCCATTTTCACACCATCTACTCAAACTACAAATCCCAAAAATACCAAACTATTCTATACAAACTTGCACTTATTCAAATTTGCATACAACTTATCCTTTCCTAACAAATATATTACCATTCTCAAATGATGTAAGTGTTCTTATTTAGTCTTATTGAATATCAAAATATCATCAAAATAAAAAACCACAAACTTACCAATATATTCTTGTAGCACTATATTCATCACTCTCATAAATGTGATAGGTGCATTAGATAATCTGATTGGTATCACTATCTACTCATATAAGCCATCCCTAGTCTTGAATAAAGTTTTCCACTCATCTCCTTCATGAATTCAAATCTGATAATAACCACTCCTTAGATCAATATTGGTAAAATATTTTGCTCCTACAAGCATATCCATCATATCATCTAAATGAGGTATAGGAAACCTATACTTTATTGTAGTTTTGTTAATTGCTCTACTATCCATAAACATTCTCCATCCTCCATATTTTTTTAGAGTTAGAAACACTGGTGTTTCACATGGACTCATACTCTTCCTTATCACCTTTTTTCTTAGCAATTCAATAACATGTTTATTTAATTCTGTGTATTCTATTATACTCATCCTATAAGATACTTGATTGGGTAGAGCTGATCCTAGAATTAAATCAATGTAATGTTGATTATCTCTTTTTGGTGGTAAACCATCTGGTAACTCATTAAGCATAACATCTACATATTTTTTTAACACTCTTTTTGATTATGTTGGTATTGGCACCATTTCTATTTCTTCATTATTTTATACTAATACATACCAACAACCTACCACCTTCATATCTTGGATAAAATATTTATTAGAGAGCATGCTTTATGCCTTATCTTCCTTTTCAAGAGGTAAAAAAACTACCTTTATACCACCTATCTAAAAAGTGTATGTGTTATTTGCTCCATCATGAATTACTTTGCTATCAAATTGACACGGTCTTCCTAATAACACACAACATGCATCCATCAAAATAAAATCACATCATATTTCATCATTATAACTTTTTCTTATATAAAACTTGATTAAGAACCTTTTATTTATTATAACTTCATTCCCTTTCTTAAACTATGAAATATGATAAGGATTAGGATGCTTTTCATAATAAAAATTTAGTTTCTCTATCATTTATTTAGAATCCATATTCTACACGTGTTCCTTCCTTGGAGTGATCATGGTTCTTCTCATCATGAGATTATATCCAACATCTACAAGTAAAACTTCAGTATTCTGATATTCTATTTCAACCTCAACTAAATTTACTCTTGGGTGATCTTCTTACCTCCTTTCTTGATCTTGATAGTGTGGACACTCAAATTCTCTATGCCCTTATTCTCCACATTTATAATATACATAACATATATGCTAATTTAAAAACCATCCTCTATCACCACCATAACCTCATCCTCTCTCAAATCCTCTTTCTCTTTGTTGGTATTGAAACTCTTACCTATTATCATCTTATCTTTCTACACCACATGATGATTCACTTTTATGGGTATTATACCCACATATGGTGGTATTAAACCCATCTCATCTCCTATTTTGTGGTGATTTTCCTCATCTTGGACCAAGAGACGTTCTACTAAAATTATGTCTATTTTCTTTCTCTTCTACCTTCAATGCTAATTGATAAGCCTCCTCCATACAAAGTATTTTATGCATGTTTAATTCATTGTGAATAGAAAATTTCAAACCACTTACATATTTTGAATCCATATTCTCTTCTATTTCATCTTTCTCCACTCATATGGAAAGCTTATAAAATTCATCTATATACTCTTGTATACTAAGATCTTTTTGCCTCAAATTCTAAAATCTTCTATATAGGGTTTGTGCATAATCCACAAGAAGAAATTTATACTTCAATTTTTTCTCCATATTTTTCCATGAATTAATTTTACTTTTACCTTTTCTCTATTTCTCTTTTTTCATGTGATCCCACAAAATTATTGCATGACCTTTCAATTTCATGTATGTAAATTTTACCTTCTTTTCTCTTATAGTCTTCTACTCAAAGAATTTCTCTATGTTATTCATACAAGATATCAACTCCTCTAGTTTTTTAATACCTACATAATCTATAACATCAACTTTTATTCATTCATTTCTTCCTTCTAAAGCTTGAACCATCCTCTCTTCCATTGATGGTGGTTGCTCTTACTATTCTTCTTCTTACTAAACTTCTTCATCACAATTTGTGTCCTCCTCATCACTACCTTGCCTTCTTGTCTGATTGGTGATAACTTATGTTAATTTTTGAACTTTCCTTTTCAGATATTATATATCCCAATTCATATATTCAATACCTCCTCATTCTCTCACCATTCTTTACTCCTATAATATTTGAACTTGATATGACACCAAACAATGAAACCAAAAACTATCAAGACAATAAAATTACCAATAGCCCAAGATATGAAATAGTAACCCAAAATTTATTAGATTTGAATGAATTGAAATAATTAAAATCCCAATCCATGCTTAAATAAACCTCAACTCATAATTTAGTGTTGACATGCAAATATTCAAAAAAACTAAATTCTAAAAAAAATGTTTATTTTTAACAGCCACTATTTTTAGTAAGTTTTGAATGAAAGCGTGTGTAGATCTAAAAATATTCCTAAATAATAAAAACAATATAATTATCATATGATATGAAATTTTATTGAATTTGACATCTGGTTTTAAAAATATACAATTTCAAAAAGTAGAAAATTCTTGGAAAATTCATTAAATGTTAATTTTAAACCTTTAGATGATCAAATATGGCCTCCTTAAAATATTGAAATAAAATATAAGTGGATATAGAATCTTATAACATCATCAAAAGAAATTAAATGATCACTTTGGTGTGTGGAAGAGATCAAATAGAGCTACATGTCAAAAGTTATGGCCTCTAAAAGATTGGTTTATCTTTTCTACATCTTGAATTCATACTAAAGTGGTGTGCATTGGAAAATATGGGTTGTATTTGTGACCCATGCACATCCAATAAATTTTACTTAAGACCATGTCTCTTATAGGCCAAAAGTAACATAATAACACCATATCCACTTATTATCAAGGTTAACACAACATTTAGGAACTTTTGTACATAGCCACTCCATTTTTCTTGAAATTAAAAAACCAAATGTGTGATTATGGAAAATTAAGTATAATTATTAACCTTACACATAAAACCATTAATATATGTTATTTTTACGTGTGATTATCTCCATTATTGCCAAAAATGACACAACAACACCATATCCACTTGTGGCTATGTAAATACAAAAAAAATAATACAACATGTGGTGTGATCAAGAAACATAGGTCACATTGATGAAATGCACATACCAAACAACTACTTTGTGTTAATATCACTCCCTCTTCATCCCTCCTCATCCCTATTCACCACATCCTAATCTATCATCATCCCAAATCACTCTCTAATTAGCCCTCATTTACTTCATCTTCTATAATCACTCCATCACCATCACTAATAAATCAGTCATAATCCCTCATCATCCCAAATCACTCTATCCTCATCCCTACTCATCCATAATAAATCTATATTCATACCTCATCATCTTTATTCACTCCTTCACCAACCATCCTCTTCCATGAATATCCCTACTCACTACCTCATTGACCTTCACCATCCATCATCATCATCATCTCTAATCACTCCCTCATCATTCCTAATCACTCCCTTATTAACACTCACCATCCATCATTATCCTTAATCACTCCATCATATTCCTTCATAATTCCTAATCACTCCTTCATCATACATAATAATCCTTACTCCCTCCCTCCCCATCCATCCTCATCCCTAATCACTCCTTATAATACCTTGATGGTGGGTACACTGGCTTCCTATTTGGGCCTGATTGGTTTATATTCCAAATCCAAATTTTAATCACTCAAATAAAGCTCAAGGAAACTCTTATTTAACTCATCCCCTTTCACTCAAATAAGGAACTATGAGATATCATATGATTATCTTGTGGGATTCATAGATCTCTATGGTGATCCACACCCAAATTATAGACAAAGTGTGTATCTAGAGGAATGACCTAGAATAAATAGGTAGGAAAGAAATAAAAGGGTGGGATGAAATTATTATATATATATATATAGATGGTCACCTAAAGACTAGATTATAATTCCAATGCCAATCCCATCATTGAGTTATTATTTTGTATATATCCCTTGATATTTTGTCCATAGTGGAGTGTATTGCAAAATACATAGATAGGTAATCATCTATCTGATAGATTATGTTTCAATTAGGTATTTGATAACATGTGTTTCCTAACCCAACTTGATTTATACCAAACCTAATCTATACCCAACTTAATCTATGAATGGAAGGAAGTGAAAATGCCTTAATCCAATGTATTAATGAGGGGTTATTTATATATTGGGTGTGGATTTTAAGGCTGTAAAGTCCAAATGAGGGCCCTAACATACTTTGAGTATGCCTTAGTCCTCAATATAATATATCAAAGGATACTATAAGAATGGGTCCCCCAGCATAGATATATGGGGGTAACAATTCCAAAGGCCCTACCTCAATATCAAACTTGTCCTACCTAATAATGAAAGGAAAATTTCCCTACTTACATCCTCTATACTAAGGAGTAAGGCAAGGGAATATTGTCTTCGTGATATCTAGGTTTTATTCAACTAATAACATATCAAGGGAAGATCACCTTATCAATATATATAAAAGGAATAATACACAAATATCAAGGTAAATTTTCTTTCCTAATATATTACTTTTGTTTCCTTCTTCTATATTAATTCATATCTATCGAGGGAAATTTTCTTTTTGATAGATAATTTGTTGTTATTCTAGCCATTAAGGCAAGGGAATACTTCTTCTCAACATATAATTATTTTATTATCCTACTTACTTTCCCTTTATATAATATATTATGAATGGAAGGTGACTTCCTTATCTATATCTTGCATATATTCTTTCCCTACCTAATTATTTATGCCTTACCTACTGAGCTTCTATTTTTGGCAAGTGTAGATTACTTAATGATAGATAGAATGATAAATAAGGTTTTGAGTAATGGTACATATGTAATATATATATATATATATATATATACTCAAGTAGGTAAAGTAGGTAGGGCATGCTCAAGTAGGTTATGTAGGTAGGGCATACTCAATGGTATATATATATATATATATATATATATATATATATATACCATTGAGTATGCCCTACCTACATAACCTACTTGAGCATGCCCTACCTACTTTACCTACTTGAGTATGTTGTAGTCGAGTGAATATCTGAGCGTATATTAATCTTAAGTATGTCTTACCTAAATACTCAAACCATATATTG
>JARHVA010004964.1:705000-707500 GCA_037957365.1 Torreya grandis | reverse complement strand
ACTTATCTAAAAAATAGATGTTCTTTACCAAGAATCTAAAATCATTGTGGTTTCGTTATATACACCTCATCCTTTAAATATTCATTCAAAAAATCACTTTTCACATCCATCTAAAACACCTACCAACTAAAATGAGTAGTAATAGATATAACCATTTTGAATGTTATCATTTTAGCTATAGGATCAAATGTTTCTTCATAATCTACTCCTTCTTCTTAGATATAATGTTTTTACAACATGAGCTTTATATTTGTCTAAAGAACCATCTGATTTACATTTTACCTTATAAATCCATTTACAACCCATGGATTTATTACCTTGGGGTAGCTAAAATAAAACCCAAGTACCATTCTTTATGAATTCATCATACTCCACCTTCATGGTAGATTATAATTCTAACTTCCCTTTAGTATATGCATAAGTATTGCACTAAAAATTTATTATATAGTGGAATTGAGAGCAAATTTTACTTGATCGTTATTTTTTACCACTTCTTTCCTTAATATTATAGATCTACCTTCCAAAGAAACTATAAGACCCTCTTCCCAAATATATTGTATTTTTCTATAGTACCATTTTGGTCATTTGTGTTGACTTGTGGAACCATTTGTTGTGCCACTAAGACCTTACATGGAGATAGACCATTTTGGTTTTTTCCATTTTAAGTCTTGTTCCATTTTAGTACTATAACTTGATTCACATTCAAAATTAAGAATCCAAAGATTATTAATATTTGTAGGTTTACCACATTTTGATATATAGGGATTTTTGTCATCTATTTTGACATATCTATGCACTTTTACTTGAATTTAAAATATATTTAGTAACCTATATACTTTGAAATTCTCACTATATCCAATAAAAATTTACTTTTTATTCTTTGTGTCTAAACCACTTCCTTTCACTTTAGGGTTTAATGCAAAACAAGTATAACCAAAACTGTGGAAATCACTTACATCATGTTTTCTTCCTAACCATTCTTATTCTAGAGTAACATTATACATATATCTATATGGACTCTTGTTCAAGATGAACAGTACAGTGTTAAAAACTTCTACCTAGTACCAAAAAGGTAGACTCATTCTTTACACCATATACCATGCCATCTCCATGATAATCATGTTCTACCTTTCCACTACCCCATTCTATTTTTGAGTCTAAGGAGTTGTGTACTTCTTGTGTATACATTACTTTCTAAAATATGGATTTAATTTCTTGGAGACAAATTATCCACCATTATCTAACCTAAATTTTTTTACCCTTTTATTTGTTAGAGTTTCAACTAGTTTTTTCCATGCAAAAAAATTAACAAAACATTATAATTTATTCTTAAGTAAGTACACCCACATTTATTAAAGAATTCATCAACTATCAACAATAAATAAAGGGTACTAGATATAATGTTATTTTTCATAGGACCATGAATATATGCATGTACAAAATATAAGACTCATTATATCCTCCATACTTTACTAGTAGGAAAGGGTTGCCTGATTTGTTTACCCAACTAGAATCCTTCATAAACATCTTGATTTTATTGAATATATGTAATTATATTTACCCTTTTTTTTTTACTAAAGATATTTATATAAATTTATATCTTAAATGACCATATCTCTTATGCCATAAAGCAATAAAGAAATCAATTATTGCTAAATCATATTTTTCAACTAATTTAGGATCTACAATTTTATACAAACCCCTTTATTTATACATAAAACAACAAGACTATTATTAATTATAGTGACATTACATTTTTTTCTTTCAAACTTAACTATCAGTTGTTTGTTTTTTGGAAATTTCACTAATAGACAAGAGGTTTTTATTTGTATCTAGTACATATCTAAATTAGTAAATATATATTTGTACTCATTGTTTAGAATAATTTGTACATCCTCATATCCCTTAATTTCATGTGTTCATACATAACCTAAGGGAAAAGTTTCATTACTATTATTATCCTCAATGAAGTTTACATACCAATCTCAGTGACATGAGCAGTGTCTTGAAGCTCCTAAGTCAAAATAATGATTTCATGACTCACATGATTATTCTTATATTATTTCAAAATTAAATTCAGTAGTTGCTTCTCATGTTTATATTGCTTGTTTTAATTATCCATATCATCTATTCCTTTTCTAAAATCTTTCTTAAAATGACTTAGTTTCTTGTAATAAAAACTCTTCCATTTTGTTTTATTATAACCATTTACATTTTATTTGAATAATATTTTTTTACTGACCATTTTACCTTACCTTTTATCTTTTCCATAGAATCACTTTCTATAGATGTGATTGTTAAAGTTATGGATTTTTCCTACCACCATTCCTTATATATGAGAAGAGTGGATAACTACTCAAAGTCCAATGTCTGTGTTTCTTAAATCATGTTTAATGATTCCATAAAATAATCATATGAAGATGGTAAATTATAAATAATAAGAGCATTGATTTATTTCTCATCCACAAGTTTTCCTACTACTTTAAACTAATCAAATATG
>JARHVA010004964.1:667500-700000 GCA_037957365.1 Torreya grandis | reverse complement strand
TCCAATTAATCATCTTATTTGCATTCATAATATTTTGCACGAAAATAATATAAATTTGAAATACTTCTCACTAGGTAAATATCAAATTTTTATGGTAAACTCACCTCATTAGATTTGTCATTTATTTTATTCACAATTATGCATGGACTTATCATGTTATATTCAAAATTATTGTATGGTCCTTGGGTAAATATTTAGTTTCTAAAATGTACCATCACCAAATTTCCTTTTTTAAATATATTTGGCCTACTTGTTACATTTATTTTTGCATTATACTTATCATTGATTTCCTTTAGCTTTCTTCATACTTCTTTTTGTAACTATTGTATGTGCTCTATGAATGCTTTTATATCATCACTAATGCATTATAAAATTCACTACTACACCAAAATATAATACACCATGTGGATTTTGGATATAAACAATTTAAAATGGTGATTATCATATTAATCTATTCATAGAACTGTTATATGCAAATGCAACTTGTGTTAAATCCAAGTGCAATTTCTTGAGCTTATCTCCAACCATTCATCTCAATAAATTTCCCAAACTTATGTTTACTAAATTTATTTATCCACATATTTATGGGTAGTATTCATTAGTAAATTTCACTTTTAGTCCCCAATTTATTGCATAGTGTCATCCAAAAATGACTTAAAATTTTTATATCCCTATCTAGAGTAATGTTTTTGGAAAACAATGAAATCTCATACCATATTTCAAAAAATGATTTTATATGCTAGTGGAATCATTCATTTTCTTACATACATTGAAATGAACCATCTTATCAAACTTGTATAAAACAATTAAAAAAAAGCATTGCCTCTATGTGTGTTTAGAAGTCCCAAAAGAATTCCATACTCAAATTTATCCATGGTCCTCTTGGTATTAGTAATGCCATGTACATTTTCCTTTAGCCACTTATCATACTATTCATCTTGAAACATACCTATCCATATATCTCTTCATCTTTGTCCATAAACACTTCTCCTCCACCAATGTTATTATATTTTTCTCATCAAAGTGTCCAAGTAAACCACCATTATGTAATTCTCTCATAATATTGTATATCATAGACACAACTTGAATACATATTTATTTTCCCTTGAAGACGTAACTATCATGTATAATGTGATCAGCATGAATAGTACTTGTTTCACCTGCTAATGTATTATTCAAGTATTTTTAAATTATCTTTCCAAAATATGGATCAATATCATACAATTCCTTAACAACTTCAAATCCAACTATTTCATTCACCATAGTAGTTAATAGTGCCACTCACCTACTTAAAATATCTGCTACCTAATTTTGATTTCCTAATTTATGGTTCAAAATAAAAGTATATCCCTACAAGAAATATCCCCACTATCTACTATTTAATTTTTTTTAGAGTTCACATACTTCAAGGCCTCATAGACTGTAAAAAATATAAAATCCTTAGGAACTAGGTAATGGATCCAATGTCTTAATGCTTATACAATGACATAAAATTCAATATCATATGTATAATACTTATTCAATGTATCATTAAAATTCTCATTTAAATATGTTATTGGTATTTTTGAAAATATGGTAATGTTAAAATATGTTTTTATCTCACCTTCATCTTCAATAATTGAAAGCTTTATGTTGTTAGCCTTGTCCATAAAATTTTTCTTCCCCTAATACAATCTATTATTGGTGCATCTATACCATTAAAATTATTAATAAACTTTCTATGAAAAGTTTCTAAACCATGGAAATTTCTTACCTTTAATATGCTTCTTGGAATAGGTCACTCAACTATTGACTTTACGTTTTCTTCATCCATTCTACACCATTTTCTAAAATTACATTTCCAAAAAATACCCAAAACATTGCATAAAATTACACTTCCTCAGATTAACATAGAGATTTTCCTTTCTTAACAATTTTAATAAAATTCACAAATTCATTGAGATCTCTTATTTAATCTTACTAAATATAAAAAAAATCATAAAAATAAACAACCAAAAACTTGCCAATGTAATCTCATAGCACTATGTTCATCATCCTCATAAATGTGTTGGGTGAATTGGAGAATTTAAATGGAATCATCAACCACTCATCTAATCCATCCGTAATATTGAATTATTTTTTCCATTCATCTCCTTCACAAATTTAAATCTAATAATAGCCAATCCTTATATCAATTTTAGTAAAGTATTTTCCTCCTACAAGCAAATCCATATATTATCTAGGAAAGGTATACGAAGTCTATATTTCATGGTGATTTTATTTATCTATATACTATCTGAACACATCCTCCATGTTCCATATTTATTTTTAGTTAATAATGGAATGGTTTCACATGGACTCATGCTCTCCCTCATTACACATTTTCTAATTAATTTAGTTACCTATCTATTCAATTTTATATGTTCTATTGGACTCATCCTATAAGCTACTTGATTGAGTATCGTTGATCCAAGAATCAAATTCATATGAGTTTAAATGTCCCTCTTTGGTGGTCAAACATATTATAACTCATCAAGTATAACATCTGCATATTATTTTGACACTCATACTTCTTATATTTGCATCACTTTTACATCCTCTTTCATTTATATTAATGAATTATAACAATTTGTCATATTCATGTATTTGATAAATTATTTTGTGGATAACAGATTTCTACTTGCCTAAAAAATTATCTTTATACCACCTTTCCAAAAAATATATTTATTATTTTCTCCATCATGAACTAATGTTCTATCATATTATCATGCCCTTCCCAAAAACACATTGAATACATGCATGGGAATAAATTCATGCCATATGTTATCCCTGTAATTTTTTCATATAGAAAAATTTATTGAAAAACTTATATCTGTTGTAACTTCATTATCTTTTTTAAAGCATAAAATCCGATAAGGATAAAGATGTTTTTCACATTGTTGACCTAGTTTTTCTACCATTTCTTTAGAAACCATATTTTCAAAATTGCCACCATATATAATCAATTTTAAAACCTTGCCTCCTAAATTACACTTGCTCTAAAAATATTTGTACACAAATATGAATCACCACCTTCTTAATTCAGCACCTATTCTTTCCTTAGAGCTATCATTTTTCTATTCGTCATGATATTTTCTCCTATGGTTTTTACGACCAGTTCTTTACTTTGTTCTACTATCTCATCCTTAACAAAATTATCTCTTGGTTGATCCTCTTGCCTCCTTGTTCTTGATAGTGTAGACACTCAAACACTATGTGTCCTTCTTCTCCACATATTTAACAAGCATAAGGTCTACATGGGCCATTCCATCCTCTACCACTAACATAGCCTCTACCTCTCTTAAATCCTCTTCCTATTTTTTGATATTGAAACCTTTGTCTATTATCCTCTTGATTTTATTTACCACATGATGATTATCCTCTTATGGGTTGAAACCTACCTCATCCCCTTACTACAAATTATCATCCTCTTTTTGGTCTAGTTGATTTTCTAAAACCATGTCTATTACCTTTTCTTATACCTTTAAAGATAATTATTAAGAATATTCCATGTTATTTATTCTATGCATGATCAATTTTATATTTAATATAAATACTTAAACCATTTACATAGCTTCCAGCTATTTATTCTTATATTATATCATCCTCCACTTGTGTGTACATCTTATAACAATTGATCTATATAGTCTTGTACACTATGATTTTTTTCCTTAAAGTTTTAAATCTTATTAAGATAGTTTGTACATAATTTACATGATTAAATTTCTCCCTTAGCTTCTTCTTCATTTTTATCCTAATATTGATGTTTTCTTTACCCTTTTTAATCTCTCTTTCTATAGGTGATCCCTCCAAATCATTGCATGACCCTTCAATTTTGTGTATGCAAACTTTAATTTCTTTTCTTCTTTCAGACTTCTCCTTTCAAAAAAAATCCATACTATTTAACTCATCTCCCAAATCATATGGCTTTAAACTACCTTCACGCTCTGACACTTCCAACTTGATTCCTCATCCTTCCCTCTAAGACCCTTAACATCATTTATTTAATTGATGTTGGTTATTATTCTCAATCCTCTTCTTTCTATATTTATTCTTGACAATTTCTTTCTTCCTTTGTTTCATCTCTCTCTTTCCCTTCTCTTTGACATGTGATAATTTTAGTCAGTTTTTCCACTTGCCTCTACACTTGTTTCATATCTATGTTCATTTTCATAATTCCTCCTCATCCTATTTATATATTTTAGATGTGTTGTTCAGACACAATTTTTTCTCAAAAAATATAATTTCAAAAGAAAATGTGAATTTAAAATATATTACCTACAAGAGTTGAACTGACTCTGGTGCTTGATGATGAAACCAAAAACTATTAGGGTAAAATCTCAATAGGCATAATTAATCCATAGTTTTCTGAAACACGTATCTTTATTGATTCTTCTTGAATGAATTAAAATAATTACATAAGAGTATTAAAAAAAGCTCAACTCAAAATTAGATTTGACATGTAAAACAAAAATAAAAATCAATAAAAAAGCTACCTAGGGTTAATTGACCTGGTTAGTTTTAATAGTTGTTATTTTTATTAGCATTTTCATGAAATTTTTACAACTGTTATTTTTAGTGAATCTTACATGCAAAACTTGAATGTTCCTAAAAACATCCACTTATCTTCTACACACTTGTTCAAAACAATAGATTAATTTTAACTCAAGTTCATGTTCAGTAACAAAACATATTCTACTTCTAAAATTATAAAATTTTCAAGTGTGTGTGTGTGTGTGTGCACGCGCGCACACACACACACATGCAGGCATAGACACATTTTTAAGACCCTTAGATGGTCATGTGTGTCCTCTAAAATATTTTGAAAATGTCCTTGGGTAGATAGTGTGGGTTATGTTTGCATTATTATTTATAAAATATCCTTTTTGATGTGAATAAGAGCTCAAATAGATTCTCAAATTAAAATTTATGGCCTCTAAAAGATAAGCATCTATATCAACTTCTAAGTTAGACACCAATTTAATGAATACAATATTCTTACATGAAATCTCACAAATAAATTATTTTTTACATTTCCTTATGTAAACAAACTATTAAATTTAAGCTCACCAAAACTATTAAATTTAAACTTGCCATACACATTGTACATACAATTATAAATATGTCATAGATTACAACTATATTACCAAAAAAATTAATTAGTTACTTTTAAAAATATGTTTAATTACATGTGCAAAATAGTAATAGAGGCTTGATAGAGTAATTCAAAATAAGAGACATATGATCATACAAGGTTTAGAGGATTATCTTAAATATCATGAGATTTGATAATAGTAATCAAAATGTCAGTGTAAATGCATGCCTAGAAGTGATATCAACTTCGCCTTAAAAATTGGCAATGAACAAAAAAGGTTCATTAGAGCATGATTTTGAAAATTGATATATATGTGTAAATTAGTTTTAATACTATTTTATTATCATGGTCTAAAGAATAAGCTAAAATATTTTAAAAAAATAAATAAATAAATTTTAAAAAAAAACTTATATAATTCAAAACAATTCTAATGTGATACAAAACCCTAGTGGTAGTATATTGTGTGTCCTTCCTCCTTCAAATGATAGCTCTATCATGAACTTGTGTGCCATAATGATAAATTCTTTAATAGATATTTGATCTCTCTTGAATGCATGTAATCGCTCATTAAGTTATTTATGGAAATGTTTAATACACTTAAATATAAATGAATTATGATGCATATGTATTTATAAATAAATCAAATTCAAATTAGGATATTATTATTTTCCAAACCAACATCAAATAGTCGGAAAAAAAATCAAGTGGGATAAAAGAGACGTGTGTATTAAAAATGAGAGACCACACAAAATACTGAAAAATATAAATGACGCTCCTAGAAAACCTAGCAATGCCAATCAAACTCTTAACATAGGGCCTAACCCACTAAAATTGAGGAGGGGGGAGATAGATAGTTAGATGGATTAAAAAGTGAAAATAAAAACCATTAAAATTTGAGAAATTTGATAATAAAATGTTGATTTAAATCAATAATTAATAAGCACATAAAATTCTTAAAATCGTATTATTTAAAGACTACTAAATACTTAAAAACCAATTTAATGTCGAAAATAATCATACTTGAATCTTAAATTTCAAGAGAAATTACATAAATAAAACAAATACTAACCATTAAATAACAAAAGAAATAAAAAGTACTCTTAATTATGGTGAAATTGGTTCCCTTATTCTTTATTCATCCACTTCTAAATTTGGATTTCAAGAATTTAAATTTAAAGCAGTTGCACTTAATTTCATTCACAAGCTAAAGAAAGGGAAATACAAAAAGGAATCACTATAGTCGTTCAACTTTATTTTATTTTGATGTATTTATTTATTTAAGTCAATTCCATCCTGCCTCGAAAAAGTCTAGATAATTTTAGTTTCCAACATCGTATTCCAGCTGAAATCCAGAGATTTTAGCTATGACATATGTACATACCTTCCTCAAGCAAGCTCCGATCATTAAAAAAAAACGTGTGATTTTTAAAATAGTCGTAAGTATATAGGAAACAAAGTTCACAAACCTTGTGGGTTCGGACTCTATTTCACTGACATATACACATTAACACAATTGTTGTTGCAGAAGCGTATTCATTAGACCTTAGCAGGACTTGGTGGTGTGATTCCGCGCTCGAATCCTGCGGCGCGACATTATGTCGTATTCGCCAAAATCATCGGTGCAGCTGAAGGTGCACGAAACTTTAATGTAATTCAAACACAGATATGAAAACGACACCCAAAATACTGCGACGCCAACATAGAGCCCAAAAGTGGCAATAGCCAGCGGATTGAACGCCTTCCTGGCTAAAACTGTTCTTCTAATGCAGTTGGGAGTTTCAATGGATTTCTTCACATTGCTCTCCATGTTATAACTGCATTTACATAGGGCGCCCTCGTCATGACTGTAACATTAAATGGGATGAAGCAAAGACATGACCAGCACAACACCAACAAGAGTGGCCTTCGAATGACTTATTCCAACCATTGCTCTAAACCTTTTTCCTTTCTTTTTCCTTAGAAATATCACAGAAGCATGGATTTGTATTTACTGTATTTGTGGAGTCTACGTTTGCAATGGCTTCAATTTATCCCTTCCATAGGCGGCACCCAAGTCAGCAATATCTTCCCTAGTCAACAGCCGATTGTTTTGTCCAAGCTCAATGTTCGTAATGAATGATTTTGCAGATCAAAAAACGTACGAGAGGAGCTTCGCTGGTAAAAATTGGCTGCTGCAAGCATCAGAATTATGAGAATACCGTCGATGTGCTTCGACGTGTGTACTCCGAGTCCAAAGCACGCGTATCGTCTAGGGATTCGAGGAATAAAAAACTAAGGAAAATGATGTTCAATTCGCAGCTAATAAAGACAAAACAGCATCAATGACGTAGACTTTCTTTGCGTTCAAGGTTCTTGCAATTTGAAGACCAGACTGAGCTAAAAAAGGAAGTCACCGGGAAATACTTTGAGATTGCTCTTATTTTTCTTCCAAAGAGGGGATGCCTTTCCCAATTATTCTTTGAAAAAACTGGTATATAGTGGATAGTGACGCGTTCTCTTTCACAATTATTCTTTGAAATAGTAACACTTTATTCTTTCCCAATAGTTAGAATACACGTTAAGGAAATAGTAACACTTTATTACAATTAAAAATATTCGATTGAAAAAGGAAATGATCTTTATTGGGAAATATTTTTAAAAATATTTTGACTGGACTTTTTTTTAGATACATGCCGTCCCTCCCTTCCCTTTCTCCTTTCAAGGGATTAAAATGAGGAATATAGATTTTTCAGAGTAATATTTATATTGGTTGGTATTGGTATATGAATAAATTATTCAATTTATTATTCACAAAAAAAAATTATAATATAAGTTATAGAAATTATAATTATTTATAATAATTTAAAAATTAGATTCTTAATATTGTTGGGGATCGCTGATTATTGTTTGAGTTGAGTGCTAGAAGTGCAAGGTTTTAGGGTCTATTTTTCAAGCTGACCACATCTATAGCGTCGTTTTTATATAAAGTTTTAGTGGGTCAGCAATGAGGGTACGCAATGTGATGGATTAGTCGGCTCAATGTTCAATGTGACAGGGGTTGGTATGTGGATTGAAACCTATATTCAATACGAGGTAAATCTACAGTCCATAGTTAAGACTACTCTTCACAGCGAGTTCTGAGTCTAGGTAAATAAACCATGTTATCTAGCATTTTACTTATAGGCTGGATGTGATCGTTTGAGTGGTATAGGAGGCCCATTGTGACCGTTTAAATTGGCTTAATAATATTGATAATCAGTGGTAGTCATTTTAGTTGATATAGTTATTAGAGACTGGGCCTCTAATTGTATCCTAGACTAGGTTTGTAGTTTCAAACTCTGCAAAAATTATATCACTTATCAAAAATATATAAATTATTGAAAAAAAATTGATCGAACTATTTTTTTTCAAAAATATTTATTCTCTTATTAATTTAAGTTATCAGTGCTCCTAATATTTTTAATCTTATAACATAATATTTTATTTTAAAAACTCACACTTACTATTACAAAAAGTTAAAATGATAAAAAGACCACTATATATTAATAAGACTTCAAAAATCATTACATTTATCGTAATGTTTCAAAAAATTACTACTTATACTAAATCAAAAATTTATAATTTATATAAATTTATATTTACAACTTAATTAATTTAAATTTATTATTATTATTATTTTGTTAAATTCATTTACTAAATACTACCATTCATCATGTTGAATTTAACTTATTTCGTCACATTCATTTATTTAATACTACTACTTATCATGTTGAAGTTTCAATGTATCCTCCACGCCCTCCTTCACAACATAGGTGCCATTTGCGTGTACAAGTTCCACTCATCTTCTTTTTCTTTGAATTGCATTTGAAACCAGGTCCATTAGCTCATAGGTAGTTAGTCATTATGTTAGCACTATTTTGTGTAGGATATCCTTGTGCATATAATGTTTGTAACGTTACATCTCCCACCACTCTCAATTGGTGGGATGAAACACATCCTAGATGGGACGGACTAAGGAATCTTTTTAATTTAATTTTTTGGTTTACATATAGTATGATGTCAAATAAGACAAAGCACCCACTCGAATGCATATTTTTCTTGCAAATAAATGCATTTTCTTTTCCTGTCAACATCCTTGATTTTTCATCCATAGCTATGTGTTAAACATGAGCTAAAGTTTCTTCATTCCTTACCTAATTTGGTTTCGGGACAAAATGGTGTCAAAAAAATGATTTGGGTGCCTGATGTTTGTCTAGACTTTTATATTACGTAATGTTGAGATAAAAATATGATCTAAAAATGATTTGGGTATATGATGTTAATTATGATTTATGTGTGAGATTTTTGTTTTGATTCTTACATAATTTTAATCATAATAATAACAATAATATGAAATATTAATAATTAATTATAAATTATAAAAAACATATAATAAATTTTCATAAATCAATTAAAATTTAATTTTAAAATCAATTATTAATATGTTATGGAGTTGTACTATTTAACTATTTTTATTTTATAGTTGTAAATATTGATTACATTTGTAAAGGAAGCTCTACTAATTAAATATCACCCCTCTTAAAGTTTAAATTATAGATTTTTCTTCAACATGTATAATTCAATTGAAATCTCTTTCTTTAATTTGAAAAGAATATTAATCATGAAAAAATACAAGTATGTCATGTACACATAATTATCTATAAGTGTATCACTTTGATAAGGTAATAAAAATTACATGCAACTATATAAGAAGTAATTTTTATTAAAAATATTTACACAAACATAATGACAAAAAAATATCTATAAATAGTGTAAAATAAAACGTCAATAATAAAAAAAGTAGCATTAAATTCTTTAAATAATGGAAAATTTTCATAATAATATTCATATCATCACACATATTTTGAATTTGATTTACCAATTAATTTTTAAAAAAATTCCTTATCTACCTCGAATGCCATAAAAATAATTAAGAAACACATTAATTTGAATTTTGAAAGGAATCTTATAATTCAAATAAAAATATTTACAAATTTTTATTGTGTTTATAAAAAATTAAAGGTTGCCAAGTCAAACACCAACTCAATTCTTGATACTTATTTGTGAAAGTCTACAAAATGATAAAATAATATTAAGGGGTTAGACATTCTAGTGTCGTGTTTAGCACTTTAATTTTTTATTTTTTTGTTGAGTGGGGGAAACAGTGGTTGTAATTTTGTATGTGTATTCAGCATTTTTTTATTTCTTATTACTGTATTTTGACTTATTGAAGACATCTAATAATATATCTATTTTAGATATTCTCACCCTTTTAGACTCTATTATATCTTGCAGTAATCTTTTCTCCTCGTTCTTCAAAATAAAAAATAATAAATATTTTGATGGACATGGACATAAACATAGATCATAGAGATATTCTGTGCGTGGAATGAATACTACCACACCTCCCACAAACAAACTTCCTCGTGTTTCTTATTTAAGAATTGCAATGCCAATGCCACTCAGCACAGACTTCCTGTGATGGAAGGCGAAAAGAACCAATATCATCAATCGCCATAGCATGAGATTCGCATTGCACTGCCCTATAAACTAACACTCTTCCACCGCATTTCTGGCACCGTAACAAACTCTCTTGCTTGGACAATATGCCATTCCAGCAATATTTAAATAGTGTTTGTCTGCTATTTGGTAGTGTGGTAAAAGGTTTAAATTATTTAGAACGCTGACGGTGATGGCAATGGAATGCTTATCTGATTCCATAATATAATATGCATGCACGCACGTGCCGCTCCATATTAGCCGTCGCTTTTATCCGTAACTAAATTGTTTTCTCTCTTTTATTTTCTTCTCTCTGGTTTTGTTTTGTTGGTGGGAGCTAGGCTTAGTAGAAGGTATATAAAAGTATTAAATATTTGTATAAATCTTTATGTTATTATTTTATATTGAAAAATGTACATCTCAAATATTTTACTCGTTTTTAAATTAGTTTTATATTTGTAATATTTTTCATTTAAAAAAAAAAAAAAAATTGGATTTTTTTTAATTTTTTATTTATTTTTCACTGATTGATGTAAGATAACAAAATTAATATTATAAAAAATTATTCATTTTTAATTTAAAAAAAAAATAATAATTTACGTTGTCCAATAAAATCATAACAAATATTAAACATAAAACTAATTTTAAAATGTGAAAAAGAGACAAAGACAATGATAAATTACTACACCTTATTATTATTTTAATATTATAAGCTATGTCTGGAATGCATAGTTTATTAATCCTCTTTTCTTTACAATTTTCAAAGTTTAGTAATAATATCTATAATAAATATATGTGACATATAGATTTGGGCTATTATTTTAAACTTATCTAAGAAAATGTCTTTGGCTTATAAATTGGGTATATATTAGCTTCTCATTTTTAAACTTTTAATATATAATTTTTATATTAATATTCATGCAATTATTTTTTTTTGGGTATTTTTATCAAAATTTAATTTATTAGCAAAAACTATAATTTTATGTGAATTTTATTGGAAAGAAATAAGTGTTTTCTTTTCTATTTTTATTTTATTTTTTATTTTTATTTTTTGAATGTCTAAACATTACGTGGAATTATTAAATTACATAGAATGTCAATATCTTTTTTTATATATCGAAAATAAATGTATAAAAGATTATAATCTCGAGTTAAGTATATATCTAAAAAAAATTGGAAACAACTTCCTTATTTTTTAGAGTTGATTTTTAGAGTCAACAAATGATTTTTGGTTTATCAAATATGTATGTTTTATCAAAATTTGTAACTTGCAGCTTATCAAATACTTAAATTTAATTTCAATTTGTTTTGTGTAGATTATCTCTCTAAGTTATCAAATATGTATGTTATATTTGATCTTTATGGTTAATCAAATATGTATATTCTTTAAACACGTAATTAACCCTTACGTAATATTATTTACTACCTTTACCTACCATCCTCCTACCGTCTAATAGATTTCAAATGCCATTGACCCCCTTACCCATCATTTGCCTACTATCTATTGAAATTCAAAATATGACTAACTCCTAAAATACTTAACATTAACAAAGATTAATTGAAAATATATGGACAATACATTAACCAAATTCTTACACAATATATGGACATCCATTCTATCATAACATTCACCTTAGGGGCAATTGCTACTATTTAGAATTATTGTGTTGTCATTGTCAAGCTATTTTTAAATTGAAATATATGAATTCCTGTGAAATAAATAGAATATCTATTTCAGACAAAAATATTGTAATAACTAGACTCACTATACTATCCTTTATATTATTATTTTGAAGAACAGGTACCAAAGTTGGATCATAGCATTTGCTTTAGTAGAAGACATAAAACCATATTCCTCACTAACTGTATTACAACTTTTTTGATATTTCAATTTATTTTTAAATTAATTATATTTTTTATACAAGTTCCATTCATCTTTCTTATTTTTTAATAAGATTTGAATTAAGAGGTAATGAACTTTAATGACTAAATTTGATGGTGTACTTTATTTATTATGAATTATTTTGATAATAGTTTTTATTTAGTATTATCTTTTAAATGGAAATATAATTCATATATATATATATATATATATATATATATATATTCTTTTAAATCTTTTGATAGTTTGTTTAAAATTTCACCTCATATTGAATAAGGTTTACTCAAAAAATGATAATATTTTATGATCAAAAAATGTAAATATGATCATACGAACATTAAATATCATTCTTAATAGTGGTTGTAGCAGTATTATTTTCTCCTTGTGTACATCATGTTTAATGACAATCTTTCCTTGCCCTCTCATGATCGGAGGAAACTCATCCTCCTTATGTCTTGATGAAATGGAAATAGAATCCTTTTAAAACCCATAATTCTAAACATCTCAATTATGATCTAAATGGTAGCTTACAACATATATAAGATACATTAAAGAATATTTATTGATGAATAAGAGGATTTCAATGAGATGCAAAACATAAAAGCTCTCAAAGACACTCAAAATGATATCTTTATTTCAAAGAAATGTATTTTTGTTCATCTACATCCTTTATATTTTTTTACATGAACTAAAGTTTATTCATCTATCACCTACCTAGGTCAAGGTTAAAAAGATATCCAACATAGTCACGTTTTTAAATGACTTTGGTATATGATAATTGTCTAGAATCTTACATCCAATCATTTCAACAATGACCACTCACCATTATCATGGAGAGAAATATATTGCTATTTTTCATGAAACATTTAGAATTTAAACTGAAAAATATCCATTTGTATTTTAGGACTTAACTACCATCCTTATATAATTATGATTGTCGATTACATTTTCACCATTCTTTAAAACACAGTTCTTTACTTAATTTTCTTATTCTACTTTGACACCAATGTTATTTTTCATGAACCATCTTGAACGTAAATCAAGGAACTTAAGAAATACATAATATTATGTTGGGAAGCTCTACTACTTAGCTATTCATGACTCTCTTAAATTCCAGAGTATGAATTGTTCTTAAAATATATAATTGTAAGGTAAGTTTTTCCTTAATTTCAAAAGAATCCTAATCATTACAAAATTATAGTATTCCATTTTCCCTTAAATTTTTGAAAGGCTATCATCTTAATAAGGTGGTAAAAACCACATGCAAACATATAAATAACAATATTTATTAAATATTATTACACAAATATATTGATAAAATTAATGATAATAATATAAAAAATAATCTCAATAATAAAATTTCATAATAAAATTATAAAATAAGAATAAATTTTTAGAATACAATGGTCACATGTATTTTAAATTTTATTTACCAAATTATCCCTCAAAAAATTTCCATGCCCACCTTAAATGCCATGAAAAAATTCATAAAGAAATTTTCATTAATACGAACCTTAGAAGGAAAAAAAAAAGATAAATCTTAGACCTTATTATTTAAACAATAATAGTTTCAAACTTTAGTTATTTCTATATAAAAATTAAATTAAATTAAATGTAGTTTTTGAGGTCATTGATAAGTCAAATATCAATTTAGTGTATAATATTTGTTTACATGAAATATTACAAAGAAATTATTTTTCCATTTAACTCACATAAATAGAGTGTTCAAGTTAAACTCATCATAAAAATTCATGTGCATAACTTTAATAACCAATCTTTTAAATAAATGTGGATTTATTCCAATCCACAACTTTTATGAATAAATTGTTTTTCTTTTTTTATATTACTAATATCATATTCCAATTTCATTATTATCATAATCTAATTTCACTATAATTATATTCCAATATTAATAATATTTAAACCTAATTTTAGTACTATTAGTTTTCAATCTCAACAATATTAGAGTTCAATTTCACAATAATTGAATTTCAATACTACCATTTTCTAGCATCTCCATTTTTTAAGTTTTCTATTCATATTAAAATAAAAAATATTAGAGGCATTTGAATATAAATAAATATAGTCTTTCACTTCCAAATATTTATCAATGTCACATTCCACACATGGAATATAATTATGTAATAAAAAAAATGCATTTTAGGGTAAATTTTCTAATATTTGAGTGTAGACCAATAGTTGAAATAGATTTTTAATATAAAATACTCAAAATTTGTATTATTAATAGTGATCATAATATTAATTAATAGTTGTCTAGTTATTATACTTTTCAATAACCAATCATGTCATGACATGTCATTATTTCAACAATTAGTACACTTATGTACAACATATTTACACAATATTTAAATATGGGACAATTTTTTTTCTTTTATTCAAATTTCATGTTTTAAATTATTTTAAATTTTGAACTTCCTTCCATTTAAACATATAAAATATATATATATAACTATTAAAAAATTTAAACTTTAAAATGAATTAATTTTTACATTTAAACTTGGTACCTAGATGACAATATGAACCCCAAACTTAAGTGTTACCACTATAACCACTTCTCCCCTACAACCTTTTTACACATTGTTAATAAATTTATTGATGTTATTCACTCTAATATACATTTTATGAACCAATTCCTTATCTAAAATTAATAGTTACAATATTTAAAATTTTCAAACTTCCCTATGTTCCATATATATAATTCTAAAAAATAACATTAAAAAAATGATTAATTTTATTTTATATTTTTATTAAACCAATAATCATTTTTAGATTTTACATTATAAATAATTTGAAAAAAGAATCAATATAAAATTGGTTAAATTTTAAGACAATCTTATAGTTTTATTTTGAAATCACAAGTAAAGATTAAAAAACCTAAAAGAGACACATAATATTGAGAACAACAAAGATCATGTATCAAGACTATCTATATGAAAATATCTATGAATGATCTATTTTTATTTCAATATAATTAATTTTTTATAATAGCATACACATTTTAAATTAATTTTAGCTGAATAAGTATCATCATAAATAGTATATTATTATTGTAATATTATGTAATAAATATTTTTGAATGAAATAATTTTCTCTACCATTCTAAAAATTATGATACAATTTGTATTAGAAATCATTTTCAAAAATTCAAAGGCACATAATTAAGATGCACAATTTTAATTAAGTAATTACATATGAATTATGACATCATTATATATGTAAATATAAACAACCACTAGTTTTCCTAATATACATTATTTTGAAAAATAAATTATTTATAAACATGTCAAAATGAGCATTATATGATTATAGTTACAAATTTTCACCTTTTTATTTAGAAATGGTAGCAAGTCGCCAATAATATATAAAAATATTTAAAAATACAAATAATTTTCAATTAAACTTTGATGATCTATGGAATAGTTGTGTATGTCAAAACAAGTTGCAACTATTTTTTTTTGTATAGGTTATTTTTTTAAAAATCATGTTTTTTTTTTTTCTTCCAATCTAAATAATTATTATTATAATTTTAGGAAAATTTTACATTTACTTTTTCAAAAGTAGTAATGGATGTAAGCTTATTTTATGTATGTAGAGACAAGTGACCACTAGTTCAATTAGTATATATTGTTTTCTAAAATAAATTTTATTTTTTGGAAAATAAAAATAATTATTATAATAAAAATTAACGATGTTACTATGTTAATAACAACAACAACAACAACAACAATAATAATAATATTCAATCTTTTTTCAATAATAATTTTACTAAATATTTTTATAATAAAAATAAAAATAAAAAATTAGCAAGTTGTCTAATATTATGATAATTTTAAAATTATACTTTATTTTAAAAACACTTAGTAAAAAACACTTGTTTAATTAAAGTAGTAAAAAATGAAGGGAAAAAAAAAACAATAAAAAATAAAATGATTTATTAAGAATGTAGAACATGTATTCAAAAATTATCTATTAATGAAAAATATCAGCATAAAATTAGATTTGAATGATTTATTCAATATTATTCAATTAAAATAGTCTATACAATATCATCATATTTCAAACATAATAAATTTGGGTATTAATAATCTAATAATAATCATAATTTCCAAATCAGTAAAAACATAAATTGTAATGACAGAATTTCCTTTATCAATAAGATAATATTTTCACGAGAATCATCTAAAATCACTATGTTTAGACGATCATATGCACCTTTTTATAGTTCTAAAATAACCACAACACTTTAGTAAACATTTTTAGATTTCTAGAGTCTTTGAAATTGTCACACTAAATTGACTCAGTCATCTGAGGTGTATATAAATTGGAAACTATACTTATGTAATTTTTTTTTTTAATAAATAAATATGGGAAATCATTTAAATTTTATTTGGTTATTGAAGTTCATATTTTAATTTTGAATACTGAGAAAAAATTGTGTGAACATTCCTTTACTCCAAATCATAGAAAAGATTATTTAATTTTAAAGTTTATTTTGTCTATTATATTTAATATTTATATTTTTGAAGTCACTTCTTGTTTATGTATTAATGCACTAGCATACCATTCAAATCAAATATTATCAATGGTGATATTTGATACTTTGCATGTGCTAGTAGTAATAATCAATTAATTATTTCTATATAAAAATTTCAAATGGTATTAACACACAAATTTAAAATGTTCTTTTAAAAAATAATTTACACTTAACAATTATAGTCACTAAAGGTGAGTTTAAAAGTTTTAAATTAGTGACACATATTCGGATGTAGGCCCACACATTCTAACCATGTACATAATTGAAAATATACTTTTCTATCTGAACTCAATGTTCCATGAAATATCCAACTAAAAGGGAATTTAAGATAAAATGCTTCATCAACATCTAGAGAAAAATATTTACTATCATATATGAATAAGACATTTTTTAACCCATAAACACTTGTATTTTTATATTAAAAAGTCATACTTTGGATGTAGATTAGCACAATATACTCACTCTTTGATCTCATAAATATATAAAATATTTTTCAATCTAATTTCTCTAGTTTAAGAGTAAATTTAGTAATTTTTAGCCACATAAATTTATTAATAAACGAATGAGTAATACTTGAATTAAAATAAGTAAACCACAACCAATATCAAAATATTTCTTTCCAATCCTTAACAGGTCAGAGATAAATGTACGATGAGAGTATTTATAATATGAAAAGGATTTTTTTTCATTATCTATGTTGATTTCATTCCTTAATTCCATTTTTTTTTTTTTTTTTAAAAAACTAAAACTAAAATCCTTTTACTTCAAAAATTAATAACTTATTTCCATTAAAAATGAGATCTAAAATAATTATAACAAAGAACTTCACTCAATGTTTTTGTATTCTACATATAGTTTAAAAAATTAATTATTTAAGGAAACAACATTCTTACCCAAAAATTTTACAACCATTATAAAAATTAAGAACAAAAATACAACTTGTATTCATATATTAATTGTTCAAAACATTTGAGAATAACTATTAAATAGAATAGTATAGTCTATTTACAATATATTTGACATCACTATCATTTTTAATTGATCTTAATTGAGTAAAAAATGTTTAAAATGGACAATCATCTTTATGAAAGTATTGAGAGTCTTTTTGTGTTTTAATAAAGTTTTCTTATGGTATCACTTTTTGTTCGAGGTTGACTACATTAATAGATGATGTTGAAAACTTAGAATTACTATGATTCTTAACACTACATATGTATTTAATAAATTTCTCATATTTTACCATACTTTGTTTAGTACCCAAGGAATATTACAAATTTTTTATTTTGTGCAAATATATTTAGAAATTTTTAGACAATTTCTCTTGTATAATAAGTGCACCATAAAGAAATATGGAATTTATCAGAGATACCTTTTAATAACTTGAGTGTTATCACCCATACAAGTATGTTCTCTTTGTTATTTTGGAATATATACTTATCGATTTCATTGGGGACTTTCATTATTAGTAAACATTTCAAATACAGAATAATCAAAAAAAAATTCTAGTTACATAAAATAATATATAAAAGATTAATATAAACTTATTAACTATCAATTAAATTCAAATGCATTTTTAAAATGATTACATGTTTGATGAAGTCAATATTTTTAGTACTCTTTCTCCATATCTTATGAAATATTGAACAACTTAAGATTCCTTTTATGTTTCATTTACATGTATCTTTTGGGATTAGTTACACCAATTATAGGTACCCCCACCCCCGCCTCACCACATAGTATTAAATAGAAATACAATCACTAAGATAAAATTAATGATATACTATAATTAGCGATTGTTAATTATAAATATTATATTGAAGATATATAATTGATTTAATAAAAATCCAATTAACCCATGTTAATGGATCAAGAGTAATTAGGTCCAATCCTCATGTTCACATCATTTCCTCCTAGTCCTTTCCCCTTATAATATTTTTAAAATTTAACTTCGATGGTGCATCACATAAGAATCCAAGAGATTTGGTTGTTGGTTGTAGCATCAATGATTACATTGGCTCCTTTATTCCAAACTCATTATCTAGTCTATAGGATGGAACAAACAATTAGGCTAAAGCACAAGAGGCATTTTTGAGTATTTAACTTTCTTATCATTATGACATTGAACATTTGGTTATTATGAGTGATTCCAAAGACATTATGGAAGCTATTCAAAATTTCTAGAACAAAGCATGTTGATTGAATAACATATTCAACATGGCATGGCCACTTATGGATGAGATGGTGCCATGGTCAGTTGCTCATTGCTTCATGGAAGCAAATAAGCATAAATATTTTATTTCCAATTGGGATATGACTGATTGGAAGAATATGTAAATGATAATGAATATGGAAGGTGGTTGGGATTACAATTTATTCACCAAAATTAATTAATGACATTCACATCATCATAAATAATGTTAGAGATTTTATGTTGATTGATTGGAATAGATTATTTATTATCTTTCTTTTCCTTAGGTGTGTGGTAGTCTGATGAGTTGGATGGCATGGATTGATTTGTGTTTTAAAATAGAGATTGTGCATGGCATTCTAATATAATCCACCTTTTGTTTTGTTTTTTATGTTGTAGTGGTAGTGATGAACTCAAAAACTATTAACATTGATCTCATTGAGCCCATTATGTCTCTTTACACTAAGAAAAGGGAGATGAGCTTCCACAATAGTTTCTTTGATCATTGGCTGAGGTTGGTACTTTGGTTTTCAAATGTGGAGGTGTTGGAAGCTATCATGACAATTATTAGAGAAGAGTATATGTATGTTAACTTCAAGAATAAAACTAATGTAGATGTGTCATCCATCTTTAATAATAATATATTATGATTAGTAAAGAATGGTGAGGTGGTAAGGATTATGGTGAAGATATTGGTTTGGAAGGACTATAGGGTGGTTTGATCAGAAGGTTAAATAATTTTCTAGAGGTGGATGGCTTTGTTTTTCCATTCATCTATACACAATTCTTGGGTTTGGTTCCTCTTTTATTTTTTTGGGAGTTGGAAGTTCACTTTATGAAAATACATGAAATTATGAATGTGTTGATAGCCAATTTTTTGGGTGTCACCCCCTCTATTTCTCTTTAGATGAATGGTTGGTACCTCTACCATCTCTAGCTTAGTATACTAATTAGTTTGGTTTAGGGATTTTAGCTTTATCCATGTAGTTCCTAGTGGATTTTTACAACAACATTGGTGAGTTGGTACTAGTATGGAGGAAGATGTGACCAAAATATTTGGTGGAGGTGGCTTGACGGTTACCATAAGCTAGGTCACTCAGAATATGTAGTGCTACCTCCTATAAATGGTGGACATAATAGGATTGTGTGGTGTGTATACATCATCCAAGCATAGTATAAATTTTGGTGAAGGATCTTATGCTCACTTGAGTCATGCTTACAGGCGTTATTGCATGAAGCCTTGATTTTTAAGGTTTTTTCCTGCTTAATATACTACTATTGGTTTCTTTTGTCATTTTTTGGCCATAGAGTTTTCTCAAGGTTTATAATTCATTGTTTTGGTTGTAATCCTTATGGGGTTTTACTTCATTTGGTTTTATTTTTAGGTTTTTCCAAGAACACCACCTACTTTTATTTTCTGTATCTATCCTTGTGTGGGTGAGGGCCTTTCCCCTCAATATCTATAAAAAAAAATATAAATCCAATGACATTATTGAAATTAGATTCCTTTAATTATAAATATTACAATGAAATAAATAAGGTCAAAAAAACTTTTTTAATAAAGGAAGTATAAATATTATACCTTTTGTGCATTTTATAGTCTCTTTCCCTTGAATATCTATTTCATCTACATGTGATCTATATAATAACTAAATACATACAACAATAAAACTAATTATGTATTGGAATTAGTTGCACTCAATATAAATACTAGAATTGTATACATATTAAATATATTAGAATGAAATACATATAACAAGAGATAACTAATGATATATTTAAATTTACAATGACCAATTATGAATATTAAAATTATAATTGATTTAACATGAACCCAATAAAATATTAAAATTAGTAGCAATCCATTGTAAATATTAGAATTAAATAAATAGAGTTATATAACTCTATTTTGATACATTGGTAGATGAAGGATAATGGAGGATAAAAGGGGGGAGGCTTAAAATGACAGTTTTTAAAAAAAAAAAAAAAAAAAAATTGTTAAAATTGGATAGAGTTTTAGAGAAACATGGAAAAATAAATTGATAATAATGTAAGAATATAATGGCATTCTTCATATAATTTATAAATATATAAAAAAATTAATAGATAGATGATAAAAATATGTGAAATTAATGCATTTATGACAATAGTTTGACATTTTTTTATGAAAAAGATAAGGAGACAACATGTGTATGGACAAACATTTTTTGAGTAAATGAATGAACTATTGTATGAAATTTTATATATGGATAGATTAAATGTTGAAGATCAGTAAAGATATTCTTTATTAATTTTTTAATAAATATATATTTTTTGAAATTAATTTTACAAGTCAAGATAACTTTTGGTTGAATATTTTGTTGATCAACGTACTGATAAACAAAATAGGTCTGATCAGCCAAAGTAAGAACATTAGTCATTCAAATGTGTAGGTTTACCACAACAGAAAGACACTAATCTCTCCTCTCATCAAGGGGAGGTTCCATGTAGGTATGTTATATATATATATATATATATATATATATATATATATATATATATATATATATATATATATATATATATATATATATATAGAAAATAATACTCATGGGTAGGAAAAACCATCCATCTCTCTTTTTTTAGAGATGATCCATGCAGATCAAAGGAAAAACTCAAGGGAAATGATAGACAATAATCCTCTTATTTTAGAAGTACTATTCAGCTAACCACAAGAATACTCCTGTTAATAAATGTGAAATGTAACAAAGGATGTAATAACTAGCAAATCGAAATGCAGCACAAATTCTCCACCTGAATTGCTCAAGAGTAAGATGCAAAGGACAATGAGGGCACAAAGTCTCCCGAATGCCCTTTACACATAAATGAAAAGAAAGCACACTAAAGGCAATTATGGGGGCACAAAGTCTCTCCACACTTGACTCTTCAGGACACCTTTCTGACTGTTGTCACTAATTCTACTTATTGAATTAAAGGAACATAAGATATATTAAAGAAAAAGACATAAGAATAGTTTCCTCAACAACAAAGATATTACAGCACAAAGTCTAAAAAACCACTTGCTTTCTTATTCCAATAACAAAATATGATCAACAATCTGAGATCAAAGTCTCAGTAATGCCTTACAATTTGGGCAAAGTTTCATTCTAATTGTCAAAAACGTGATCCCATTTACAATAAAAGAGATTTCCTTGTATAGTATCTTTAAGAAGGACTCGAGAACAGTAATACATCATGTTGCATTGGAATCTATTAAGAAGAGAGGCTAGAACTTAGGGGTGTTTTACCCATTTGATTTTATCAATGCTGGGAAACAAGTCATGCTTATTGAAAGTTTGCAACTTTCAATGTCCACCTAGTGATCTGATCTTATCTTCATCATTCCTCCTTTTTTGGTTAATTAAATTGGGTTCTGGATTTAGTTTACTGTTATGTTCCTTCCCCACTTTCTGTTGGTCTTGACCTCAAAATCTATGAATATATTCTAGTCTATATGTTCAAAGGATCAACAACTAGTTCAATGTGTTGAATTTGGCATTTTTGGGCACGTCATTCCTTTGTCCTCTTTTAGCTTCAGGAAGTGTCTTCGAATTGATAGGCGAGAGTCCCTTGTAATGGCACCTACCCTTCGGGGTCCTTCGAGAAGCTCTTCGAACTTTGGTGATGAACCAACTATTGAACTATTCCATTGAACCATGGCTTTGAACCATTTCGTTGAACCAAGGCTTTGAACCTCTTGTTGAACTTGCCTTTGAACCATGTGTTTGAACTAACTGTTGAGCCAAGTTTTGGTTCAATGGTTCAAACAAAGCCTTAAACTAATTGATGAATTATTTTATTGAACCAAAGGATGAACCAAAGCATTGAATTGCTTGGTTGAACCGAGACATTGAACCATTCCTTTGATTGAACCTGTCGTTGAACCAAAAGCATTGAACTTGGAATTCATTGAACTTGTAGAAATGAGATTGTTTGCAGAGTCCATAGAAACCAAATCCATAGTTTTCTCTAACCTTAAAAGAGTTTGTAGATTTCAGCCCATTGAACTTGACCTGCTGAGTCCATAGATTTTTGAGAAGCTTGAAAAATGAGGAATTTGAATGCCCAGGATAAATTTTGAAAAGGGAAGAGACAATTTGGGTCTGTAGGACCAAAATAGTTCAAATGTTGTTCCAAAAATGAGTGATATTTTTGGGGGACAATAGCTGGCTCCAATTGGGAAACTTTTGTCAATTGCAAAAAAGAATTGAAAGGAGTAGAATCCAGAATCTCTAGTGTCTTCATGTGTACCATTGGGTTATGGAGTCATGCTACCCAAAAATTAAAGGCATTAAAAATGGAAACAAACAAAACAAAATAGAATTAAAAACTATACAAATATACATATATACATATGCAATGATCTGATACTTCAAGAATTGAAGTATTTTAGATGTTGCTTCTTGAGAGACAGTGAAAATAGTGCGCCATCCTGGTAAACTAGCAAGAAGACATTTTGTCCCCGAAAATGGTGACGAGCGAATAGAGATCTCCACCAAGAAACCAATTTTCTGCATCTTCCTCTTGGTCTTTCCTTCTTTTTACTCTATGGCAGGATGTGGTCTTCAAACTAAAAACCATAACTCCTTGCTCTCCCTGTGAAGGGTTCCTTTACCTGATTTTGATTTATAGCAACATGGTCCACCATCATAACTTAGTGTTCTATTGGTCCAGTCTAGCACATGCTTCGATTGTTAGCATCAGACCCCTGACAAACCATCAGTTCAACATCTCCTTTGATGTGAAGGAGTTCGACCTCTTCACCCTGAGCAGTGTTTAATCCAAGCAACAGAGATCTATATCTAGTTGTGGAAGAAATGCTGCCATCAGATTCCAAGATCCAAGCATCATCGGAAGCTAATCTTATATCATAATTCTATTCATTAGATATGGAATATCTTTCTTGATTTGTATTGTGCCCTACTAATTCTTTTGATGCCTTGTTTGAATTGAATCCTAGATTCCCAGCTATAGGACTTCCATCAACTGAGATAGGAGCATCATCCATGGTCAAGAAGTAATTACCTCTACCTGAAGGCTCAAATAGAATTTGAGCTATAGGGGTTGATGTTTGGGTGACCACAACTTTTGCTTCAGATAGGTCCACACTTGGTTCTTTATCAATGTCCAATTGTTCAGGATTGACTTGCAGGGATTCAAACTTAGTCATTTGAATTTTGGATTCCTCAACATGATTAATCATGTAAAATGATTGAGATGGATTTGGAAGAGAGGATGGGATTTCATCTTTTTGATTTTTGGGAGGGGGAGGACTGATCTACGAATTTAAAGTAGACGGTGCAAAGATGTTCAATGTACTTACTTCTTTGGTAATCACTAGGTCCTTTGACTAAAAAAGAAGAGAGGTTCTCTACTCAACAATTGAAATTATTGGTTGGGGTCACTCATCTGTCTTCTTTTTATCAACTTGTTATATTGACTGATTCTTTGACTTGGTGAATATGGTGTATGATCCTTTGACTGCTTCACCTTCACTTCTGGGTTCATCCTGGTAATTTAGGAAACCAATGTGGGAGTCGCTAGCTGATTCTTCTAGATCCTCCATAAAGAAATCAGTGCCATTTTCTTATTCTAACTCAGGTTGGAAATAGGAAACATGCTCTATTTCTAGATATCCAACTACTAAGTTTGTTGGAGGTGCTTCAAGGGTAGGATTCCTCTATGGAGGAAGAAGACAATTTGGTTGCCCTTGACTTCTGGTAGCATTGCCTTGATATGGTTGATTAGGGAATGCCCTCCTTCGTATATCTTTTTATAGAGAAGTAGAAAACATACTTTGTGCCATTTGCCTTTTTAAGGCTAGCAATTCATTTGCCAGCTTTTGCACCATTAGATCAGTGGTGCTTATAGATGAATATTCAGAAGATGATGAAGCTCTATTTTTGTTAAGTTCTCTCCTTATCTTCCCTACCAAGATAAGGTCATCTTCTAGCTCAGTAGCCAATTCTTGAGTAGTCTCAAGGTTTATGTGTCTATCCCATCTCAATAGAAAACTCACTTCAGGTAGCTGTGAGTTAATGAAGAAACACATGAGATTCTAAGGTGTCGACTAGGCGACCATGGGAATCCTGTGCCTTAGCTTGTTGAACCTGGAAATGAAGTCCCTCATAGGTTCATGGGGCTCTTTCTTCATCTGAGTGAGCTAGGCTAGAAGGACATGTGCATCTTCTGTAGGCATGAACCTAGCTTTAAACTTAGCTTTGAGTGTATCCCAGTCAGTCATTTATAGAAGTTTAGAATTTTCAATTTCTAGGAAAAACATGTACACATGTAGGCCCCCTTTTTTCCACCAATTCCTTTCACTTACCTCACTAGTAACCTTAGAAAATGTAAAATAGGATAACACATGAGTACATAAATAGTATGTGCTTATTTAATCACCAAATTGATAGCCTATTTAATAGGTTCATTATAAAAAAAGGAGGTGGGCACCATGGTAAGTGTAAATACATTTACCCAAGTAAAAACATAACAAGAAGTAACTATAATAGCATAAAAACAAGAAATAAGAAGATATTGAGATATGTAAATAAGCTTATACAAGTAATTGTTCTAATACCTTCCCTTAATTACTAAATTAGAGATAACGCCAATCTTATCTCGTCATTTTACAACATTTTATTTACACAAAGATTTAGTCATTACATCAACTAATAGTTGAGAGGTAGGATAATAATAATGGCAGGTGTATTCATTAGTAACCTTTTTTTGTATGTATTAATGATGAAATTCAATGTGTTTTATCCTATCATGGAACACTGGATTTTATACCATCTTTATTACACTCTTCTTGTAACAATAGATAGGTGTAGGTACCAATGAATCAAGTTGGATATCCTCCATAAGTGATTGAATCCATATCAACTCTCTACCTACACTAACAACTACTCCATACTCTACTTCAATAGAAGGAAATGCTAATGTATTCTAAATTTTACTCTACCATAAAAATGCTCTTGAACCAAGAGTGCATAAATAATATTTTTTAGAATTTTTTAGAATCAATTGATCTTTCCAAATCTAAATTAGTGTACCTTATTAGTTCAAAGTTAACAAATTGCTTATATATAATTCCAAAGTCAAGACTACCTTTGAAATAAATAATGATACACATTACAACTTAAATATATTTTTCATGTGGTTTATCCATGAAGTGAGAAAGATAACTTAGTAAAAAACATATATCCTATCTATTAGTACTAAGATAAATCAAACTACCTACTAATTATTGATATACTATTTCATTGACTAGTGGTGAACAACGAGTTTTGTCCTGACTTCCATGTGTGTAGTAATTGCATTAAAATCATGCATTCTAAATTTTTCTAAAAATTATTTTATATATTTCATTTGGGATACAATATTGTATAATCAAAATTGTAACACAATAAAAAATCTATGCATACATTATTAAAGATCCCTAGAGCAGTCATTTCAAACATAGAATAGATGTCAAATTTCACCTGTTTAATCAAATAAATATTTTGTTTGGTGATGAAAATACCTTTCAACATATACAATTAGAACCACTATATTATCACCAAGTATTTCAACATAGAGATTAGATTATATGCCACATATTTTAAAACCATGCTATCTAAGATATATTTATATATTTTGAAGTACCAAGCTCAAGGAGCTACATAAGTCCATAAAATAAATTCACTTATCTAAAAAAATAGATGTTCTTTACCAAGAATCTAAAATCATTGTGGTTTCATTATATACACCTCATCCTTTAAATATTCATTCAAAAAATCACTTTTCACATCCGTCTTAAACACCTACCAACCAAAATGAGTAGTAATAGATATAACCATTTTGAATGTTATCATTTTAGCTATAGGATCAAATTTTTCTTCATAATCTACTCCTTCTTCTTAGCTATAATGTTTTTACAACATGATCTTTATATTTGTCTAAAGAACCATCTGATTTACATTTTACCTTATAAATCCATTTACAACCCATGGATTTATTACCTTGGGGTAGCTAAAATAAAACCCAAGTACCATTCTTTATGAGTCCATCATACTCCACCTTCATGGTAGATTATAATTCTAACTTCCCTTTAGTATCTGCATAAGTATTGCACTAAAAATTTATTATATAGTGGAATTGAGAGCAAATTTTACTTCATCATTATTTTTTACCATTTATTTCCTTAATATTATAGATCTACCTTCCAAAGAAACTATAAGACCCTCTTCCCAAATATCTTGTATTTTTCTATAGTACCATTTTGGTCATTTGTGTTGACTTGTGGAACCATTTTTTGTGCCACTAAGGCCTTCCATGGAGATAGACCATTTTGGTTTTTTCCATTTTAAGTCTTGTTCCATTTTAGTACTATAACTTGATTCACATTCAAAATTAAGAATCCAAAGATTATTAATATTTGTAGGTTTACCACATTTTGATAAATAGGGATTTTTGTCATCTATTTTGACATATCTATGCACTTTTACTTGAATTTAAAATATATTTAGTAACCTATATACTTTGAAATTCTCACTATATCCAACAAAAATTTAATTTTTATTCTTTGTGTCTAAACCACTTCCTTTCACTTTAGGGTTTAATGCAAAACAAGTATAACCAAAACTGTGGAAATCACTTACATCATGTTTTCTTCCTAACCATTCTTATTCTAAAGTAACATTATACATATATCTATATGGACTCTTGTTCAAGATGAACACTACAGTGTTAATAACTTCTACCTAGTACCAAAAAGGTAGACTCATTCTTTGCACCATATACCATGCCATCTCCATGATAATCATGTTCTACCTTTCCACTACTCCTTTCTATTTTTGAGTCTAAGGAGTTGTGTACTTCTTGTGTATACATTACTTTCTAAAATATGCATTTAATTTCTTGGAGACAAATTATCCACCATTATCTGACCTAAAGTTTTTTACCCTTTTATTTGTTAGAGTTTCAACTAGTTTTTTCCATGCAAAAAAATTAACAAAACATTATAATTTCTTCTTAAGTAAGTACACCCACATTTTTTAAAGAATTCATCAACTATCAATAATAAATAAAGGGTACTAGATATAATGTTATTTTTCATAGGACCATGAATATATGCATGTACACAATATAAGACACATTATATCCTCCATACTTTACTAGTAGGAAAGGGATGCCTGATTTGTTTACCCAACTGGAATCCTTCATAAACATCTTGATTTTGTTGAATAGATGTAATTATATTCACCCTTTTTTTTAAACTAAAGATATTTATATAAATTTATATCTTAAATTACCATATCTCTTATGCCATAAAGTAATAAAGAATTCAATTATTGCTAAATCATATTTTTCAACTAATTTCAGATCTACAATTTTATACAAACCCCTTTATTTATACATAAAACAACAAGAGTATTATTAATTATAGTGACATTACATTTTTTTCTTTCAAACTTAACTACTAGTTGTTTGTTTTTTGATAATTTCACTAATAGACAAAATGTTTTTATTTATATCTAGTACATATCTAAATTATTAAATATATATTTGTACTCATTGTCTAGAATATTTTGTACATCCTCATATCCCTTAATTTCATGTGTTCATACATAACCTAAGGGAAAAGTTTCATTACTAATATTATCCTCAATGAAGTTTACATACCAATCTCAGTGACATGAGCAGTTTCTTGAAGCTCCTAAGTCAAAATAATGATTTCATGACTCACATGATTGTTCTTATATTATTTCAAAAGTAAATTTAGTAGTTGCTTCTCATGTTTATATTTCTTGTTTGAATTATCCATATCATCTATTCCTTTTCTAAAATCTTTCTTAAAATGACTTAGTTTCTTGTAATAAAAACTCTTCCATTTTGTTTTATTATAACCATTTACATTTTATTTGAATAATATTTTTTACTGACCATTTTACCCTACCTTTTATCTTTTCCATATAATCACTTTCTATAGATGTGAATGTTAAAGTTATGGATTTTTCCTACCACCATTCCTTATATATGAGAAGAGTGGATAACTACTCAAAGTCCAATGTCTGTGTTTCTTAAATCATGTTTAATGATTCCATAAAAGAATCATATGAAGATGGTAAATTATACATAATAAGAGCATTGATTTATTTCTCATCCACAAGTTTTCCTACTACTTTAAACTAATCAAATATGTCCTTTAACTACAATAAATATTTATAAATAGAACTGCCTTCTTTCATCTTAGTGGAAAATAGGATATTTTCCAAATACAATATTTTGCTAGCTTTAGAAGATTGATATTTGGTCCTAAGATGTTTCCACAAATCTGGTACACTATTAGCATTTCTAACTTCTAAAATTGAATTGTCATCTACATATATTTTTAATAACATTAAGACATCATGATGACACTTGTCATAGTCATTAAGATGTGTATATGGTCTATACTATTTACCATGTTCAATTTTGTCAATATTTTGATACTCACAAATTAGAAGTATCTTATGAATCCATAAACTAATTTTTTTTTTGTTTATCTTATGAGAATCTAGCAACAATAAATGTTGTAAACTAGCCATTTTCACTTAGTTTTTAATGAAAATAATTAAACATCAAAAAATATAATAAATTTCACAAAAACTAATTTTGTATACTATTTATATCATAAAACTAGACAATGTGGTTAGTTTTTTTTTTTTTAAATTATCATTTGTGAGAAATAAAATTAATTATTTCCTGTAAAATTGCCTTAAATCACTAAAAAAATTAAACATCCAGTTTCACATTTTTTTTTCAAAATAAAATTTTGTGTGAAGACAAGGATATCAAAATAGACAATATATAAAAATTTTAGGATATTTAGACCTATAGTTCTCTACCAACAAATCAACCATACAACTTTTCAAGAAAATTATAAGTACTAAGGCAAAAATAAAAGTTTAATTTTTAATAAATTCTTTAAAATAATACTTATTTTCCCATAAATTTTCATATATGTTTATAAATAATGGATTAAAATAGATATAACTATCTTATCCAATCAAAAACAACATGTTTGAAGTAGTGCAACAATATACTTCTTTATACTTTTACATATGGAAATGAATTGATCAAAGTGAGATCAAAAAATGGTGCCACACTTTATGATGTGTTTCCAACTTAGACCTATGCCCCTCTAACTATTACCATGCCTTGCACCTCCTAATTTTGAAACCAATAAATTAATTTAGTTTAGATCTTGTTTATGTTGATTACCTTCTTCATTTTCCATGCCTTTCTCAAACCATAATGTAGACCAACAAGAAATGAATGTGAATGATATTTTGATATTATAGAACACCTTATTTATTGCACTAAGACCAAATCAAAGATACCACACCTTTTTTAATAAACCCACACCTTGATGTAGCTACTTAGGCAATCCTCAATATGTTATACCAACTTAACTTAATGCCTTGCCAATACTTAAATTTTTCACAACAACAAGACACCTTACTAGATATAAACAAAAAAAAGCACTACATCTTTATTATCCTGCTAAATCTCCACATCCTTTGAAAATAGATGTTTCTTCTCAAAAAATAATTTCCATATGTTTTTCCTTCCGGATAAGATTTCCTCATAGATATTTCCTCATCTCAGGCTCACATACCATGATATCTTATTACCATGTAAAATATATTTACACATGAATACATAAAGATTACATGGTTTTTTTATAACCAAGGATATATCCTATTAAAAAGGCTTATAATAAACTCCTATCAAAAATAGGTGGGCATAAAAGTAGGTATAAAATAGACTTACTTGAATACCAATATAGTAAGAAGTGACTATAATACCATAAAAATAGGATAGAATAAGATACTAATCTTTAAATGACCTTATACAAAAAATTATTTTAATAAAATGAAGGGTTCATATTGGCATCAAATACAAGCATTGAAGGAGTCCTTAAAGGGATATTACCAACATATTAATGAATAAGATAATTATTGGCATAACATCTACATGTCACATTATTGAAAAAAATAAACAATTATCATGCTCAAGAAGATTACCCTAATTTTTACTTCATCCTAGACCTTTGGTATGAACTTTGAAGCTCATTTGGCACCATGCTTCTCAATTTCAGTAACAACAATTATGGTAGATTAATCAAGGATCATTTAAATAAAATATCTCTTCCTAAAGATATTATATTAAATTGTAATGTATATGAGAAACTTTTTGAAATTTTTATAGAGGTGGTAGGAAAATAGGATGATAGAAGCTAGAAAAACACCAAATAGAGATGAAAACCCTAGTAAAGTAAATTTCTCAAGTTTATTTAAAGCACCTTTTATCTTATCCTTACTAAATTTTCCCATTAATTTCAACATTTCTTAGTTTAATTTCTTTGCTACCATTCCTCATCATGTTGAACTCGTGCCTATATTATAAGTCTATGGCCTGATTTTAGCTATTTTAGTAATAAATTTTAAATAAAAATATATATCAAACTATAGATTCTAACCATTTATCTAAGTTCTTAGTTGTGTCTTTGTTCATACTATGGATTTGAAAACTAATATAATATATAAACTATAGATGTTTTTGTAGGACAATATAAAAAAATTGATGTTTTTCTTACTTTTTGAAGATACAATATTATCTTATTGTAATAATTTTATTATTTCTGAAGTTGAAAATTTCATACCTTACTATTAATTGTAATAATAAACTTTACAACCTTTATTTATGTATAAATTTTGAAGTAAATCATTTTATTATGCAAGTTCCACACATTTTATTTTCTTTGAATTGTGTTTGAATATAGTAGTGAACTTCATGAACTAAATTTGATGGAGTACTTTACTATTCAAGAATGTTTTTTATGAAAAATATCTATTTAATGTTATTTTTAAATGTTATTATAATTTATAGTAGAAGTTTTTAATGATCAGTCAAAAATGTGGCTACTACCCAATTATTATAATAATAAGTCAAATCCTATTAAGATCATATAGAAAAATAATTTGAGCCTTTTCAATAAGGGCACCACAAATTTTGAACAAAATTAAAACTAGAACATGATCTATCCTATAATAAAAAGCAAAAAATATTGTAAACATTAGGCAACATCTTCTTCTAAAAATTTGAGGCCACTACAGTTGAGTCATGAGTTTACTCCACTTCTTACATGCCTAATGATGCAAGTGATTCAACCATATA